>JAODFZ020029127.1:0-31604 GCA_027574845.2 Deinopsis erosa
AATAAATTCAGTTCCAAAGTTACGTATAGGGCGATATTTAATATGTATTAGACATATTATATGAGACGTTTAATTTAATTATAATTTAATAATGCGTTAAAAAAAATATACATTTTAAATTCTAGTAAATTTCTCAATATTCATGGGGGTGCTGCAGCTCCGCAGTGCTATAGCACCAGCCGCCACTGTTTCACATATAAATTATTATATTATAAATCATTTTGTTAATAGCATAAAAGTTATATAAAAATGTTTTGTTCGAAATGTTTTCATTCATGCATAATGTTAAGCTCGATGTAGTTATAAGCAAAACAAAAAAACTTCAATATTACGGTAATTTCCATGGGAGTGCGTGTGTGTTGTGAAAATTGCTTTCCCATTTATCCCACATGTCGAAGGTGCATGCAAATCCATCACTATGTAATCAACGAATCACATATTCATACCACTTTTTTCAACACACTAAATCTAATTATGCAATTATTATTTTATTAGTTTATTAAGAATGTTTCGAGCAACAGATAACAATCTGATTGATGTGTGCACGCTTGCTCCTTTATATTTAAAGGCAATAAAATACATTTTAATAGAATTGATGTTGGCGCTAGGCAATTATACGCAAAAACAACCATAAATTGCTGATTGAAATTCATGAAAATTTGTGCGAGTGTGTTTGCTGAGGAAATTTAAGAATCAACGTTTGCATATTCAAACAGCGAAATGAGAATTGCTTCTGTCAAGTGAGGATAATAAAGATTGATGAATTTTGTGAATGGCAAATTTATTGAATGAATGATGGACACACTTACAATGTAAGTTTATTCCTTAAAAATTGAATATGACATAAGCAAATTGTTGAAAATGATAATTAAAAATTGTTTTGACGTTACAGCAGTATTTGCATTGACGATCTATAAATAACGATCTTTCGTTCGCTCGCCCTATTTATGCAAAGGAATTGTTTGACTATGAGTGTCGACATTTGTGTATTGATAAGAGTTTCAGATAGAATATGCTTTAAATAGTTGACAGGGATATTTCCTGAACAATGGGCTTGACATTCTTGTTGATGATTGTGTAGTAGTGCGGTCTGCTGGGAAGTTTAGAGTATGCGATAAATAGTACGACTGTCGCAAACACTTCCAGCTGGTTGTGACGCGTGCGCTTCATTTGTCCCAACAATGACTGACATATTTTGTAAATTACAGCAATTTGTTAAGCGAAAAGCTGCTTGGGAATGAACGACTCATTTTCCAATTTAATGCGATACACGTAGGTGCTATTGTTGGTAAAGTTTCTCTACGAATTCATAAGTTCCACGCAGCCAGAATGACTTAATTAATTATCGTAGAGATTTTCTTTTATTATCATTACATTTTTTTCTTGTATAAGTAATAGGAAAAGGGGAAAAAGTTTATCGTTGTTACGCGCGCGGGTTTTGTATTAATTGTATTATATATAAACTAAAACGCAAAAAGTGATTATGACATGCTGGAAAGTTTTAAGCTACCATCCTCTGCCCTCAATTATGATCCGACATCCAACTTTGATTAATGATTTTACATAATAACAAGCTGATTTATGAAAGTAGCCAGTCTTTCGATGTCGTTTCACTTACCCTTTAGAACTCCTAATAGCCCGAGAAGGTTTCTGTGCAATTGGGATATATAAAGGGTCCGAGAGGCCAAACGGAGTGCACTAGGGAAAGTATTAATGGTTGCAAGTATTACAACACCTGCCACCTATATTCAACCATAACCACCTGCTTCAATTTTCACTCATATCATTTAGCTAAATATAAAAATAAAGGTTTTTTTTTCTTTTCATATAAAAATAGTGCATAAACGAAATCATTTAATATACGATTTGGGAAAAAGTAGCAGTAGCAGATAATTTTACCGTATAAATGACGGTAAGGATAATTAAAAGAGGAAACTAACTTTTAATAACTTTCCCAGATTATAACTTTCATATATAATATTTTTATCTTTCAAAGAGGCTTAATAATAAAAGAAAAACCTTTTTTCTAACGCTTGCGCGCACATAAGCTACAAAAAAATAATTATCCTTTGTTAATCTTCATAAAGTGCAAACGAACATAATAGAAAGGTATATATATAGAAAACGTTCAATGCGATTACTATATCAAAGACTCATTAAAAAGTTCACTGTATAAGCTTGCAGCACCGGAAACTTTGCAATTAGTTTCGGAATTTTTCCAATGCACTGGAACATTGAACAACTTTCCATTTTTTAATTCCTTTCCCTAAAAACTCCATTCTTTTACTTTTAACTATATAAGTTATATAATTAATTTGAAATCTGTGACGAACCAACAAAACCAATTTGCGATTGCTTGAAAAAATCAACAAGTGAAGACAAATGAATGCGCGCTCTATTCAATAAGAAAAGTATCCGAAAACTTTTCTAATCAATACTAAAAACGAAACACAATTAATCTGTTTGTATTTGATATTGATTCGAAAATTGAAAGAATCAAAACAAGCTGACTTGTTTTTTATGTTACTTACAGACACGCTTAAAAGGTTTGAATAATGAATTTTGGAAGCGGTAATGCATTCTCTATGTTATCAGACTAGGAAATACGAGGGAGAGTTTATTTTATCAGGAAGGATTGTCCAGTACCTTTGGGACGCGGTGGTTTAACCAACAGAATGGAAATTATTTACCTTTTCTAGAACTAGATGAATGCGTAATAGAAACACGTCTAAGCTTTCTATAAACAATTAATATCATTCAAATTACTGCTATTTTGTTTTTATGCTGTGAGAAAATTGATAAATTGTTGAAAAAGTTTGGTGTATAAAATATTGCACCAAACAATATTTGATATTAGATAATTAATTATAAACGTCAGATATCATTTTATAAACTTTTCTAATCTGTTTTGGTGCGTTCTTGATAACGTTTCAGCGAAAATTTATTGCCCGCGGTTATTTTGCAAGTGTTTTGTGTTAGTCATCTACACATTTATTTCAAAGTTTGCTTATATTTTGTAGTCACTTATCTATGTCTTAGGCTCGACAAACATTATTTAACTCTTTCTGTTTTAATAATAATTGAAATTGAAATGGTTAAAATTGGTAATATAAAAACATACATATGAAACATATTTGTAGTTGAAATTCATATAGTGTAAAGTTCGTTTGTTTTTACGATTGAATTTCGAAGAAAGAGGAGAGACATTGCAAACAGCATATAGTAGTAGCAATAATAATAGTAATACGACGTCGCTCTCGTTTTCAGAGTGTCGTTCTAGTCGTTGTAGTCGTCGCCGTTCTCGTTCCTAATATTTTGAGACCTAATATAAATTTTAAGTATGTGACAGGATCGCGTACTGCTTATTACTTGATATCCATATTTCCAGGCACATTTTCTACTAGAATATGCGATAGGGAGTCCCACTCACGGACTTAACTCATATATCTGTCTGATAGGAGCTTATCCGAATACCCAGGAAAACTTTTAACTAGCACATACATACTCGTACATATACACTCACTTTGCGTAGATATTGTCAAAAAGTAAATTATGCATTGAATAGAAATGCATTCATATGTAAGGCGCAACAAACTTTTCCATACATTTAATTTACCAAATTGAATCCATCACCCTTATGCAAGTAGGAAAAAAGTGAACGAAACTTTACTGTATAGGGAATAACAAGCCAAAGTTGAAAATTTATTGACTGACAGTTTTTCTAGAAAACCGTTCACATAACATACAAACACATACACACACACACACACACATGCTGATAAAGCATATGCGGTTATATTAAATATCTTTTTATCAACATTCTGATCATTGATTAGTTATAAAGGAGCGCCAGATAATGTGGCGAATGTTGGCTATAAAATTTGGCGTCATACTGACCATCCACATATATGTTTGTACATACATATCAAACACACACACACACACACACACACATATACACACACACATTTTGGTGTAACTGACCGTTAAAATTTCATGTAATAAAAGATGACGCTTTTATCTCTCCATTTCGACCAAAACATTTTTCATAAATATTAATGACAAATCAACAAATTCCATGCAATAACAACAAAAAACATTTTTTAATTATTTTTTTTTATTTAGTAATATGTATATGGAAAGAATTTATTATTTGGATTTGGGTGTAAACGTAAATTTATTATGCATGAATGTATATGGGCTGTATTTTTTCAGTGCACAATAAATAAACAATCGATTAGGCGGTTGAATATTGCAACATATGAGCGTTTTCATTCATTAGCGAGCGTTTGCGTTATATAATAAATATTTCAGACAAGCCCATATGTTAATTTCCATTAATATAAAATGCACGCGGTGTGTTTTACAAAAGCAATATTCCGGTTGGTTTTCCCTCTATATATGTATATACCATACAATGTATAGGTAAAGTTCTAGACTGTTTTTCCTTTCCTAATTAATAATTTATAGATTGTTGTTTTTTCTTGAATACAAAGTATCATTATTTATACATTTGCACGCGTCTGAAAATGGTTATTGCATGAAAAATCTATATAGAAATGATTAATAAAGCGTAACGGGAGGAAAACCTTTTGGGATTGAGATTCAATAAATCGAGAAAAAATAATGGAAAACTAACGCTTCACGACCAATCAGCTTACGCGTATTTCTTTTCTCTTTTGCTATTTTTCTTTCATATATGTGCTCGTGTACGAAAAGTCCGTATTTGAAATTTTTCTTAAAGTGATCGATGATTGTTTTTCGACGAATAAATATATTTCATTCAACAATCATCAATTCTAGTGTTAGAAGAACTTCAACTTGCATACCAGA
The DNA here is from genome assembly GCA_027574845.2 of Deinopsis erosa. NCBI lineage: Eukaryota > Metazoa > Arthropoda > Insecta > Coleoptera > Staphylinidae > Deinopsis > Deinopsis erosa. Next base: position 4,834 of record JAODFZ020029127.1, read on the forward strand.
AAACAAAAACAGTTTTGTTTTTATAGGATATATGTTTATAATAAATTGTTATTGTTCTAAATTTAGAAAAATCAGATGAAAACGTTTATTTTAAAAATTGATTAGGGTTTTATATTAGTTTGACCTTTAACCCTCTTTTCATTACAATATGTATAAAACGACAACTTTATCAACCCCTTTAACATAGAGGCTTTTAAGTTTTATGCTTTTAGAAAGCACATTATTACATTTACAATAGGTCCTAAAGTAATTTTATATTGATCTACAACTAAGTAATCAAGGAAAATGAATCAAGACGTGAATATTGCAGTAGGTTAAATATAACTTTGAACAATATCATTTAGAAATTTGTTTTTAGTAGATTTAAGAAAGGGAAAGGAAAAGTGATCTATAATAGTTAAAACATGGGAGCTATATACTAAAATAGGTCAAGTGCAAAGCTGTGTTTTTCAATGACTCACGTTCATAGATTAAATTTCCTTTGATATTCAATTTAAAAACATTATTTCAAATTACCTAATGCAATTAAATAAATTGGATTATATTAAACTATGCAAACTGAATGATTATTTTAGGAAACTAGTCTTTTGTTTTTGTTAAATTGAGTTCATATGTACACATAAAATATTATTTAAACTATATAGTTTTTTTTGTTTTGATAAAAAGTGGTATTTAGTTGTTGGCATAGGAACATTTGAAATACGGCACGCGAAATAACGTCACGATAGATATAATCTGTTGGTTAATGCTTTATAACATACATACACAAGTGCATGGTACACATCGCGACCACGCCTAGCATCAATCAGCAATCTGGAACATGTGTACCAATCTATAAAACAAAACGTTAAACACGATTTGCATGATAAATTAGGGGATAGGAAAACAGAATGCCAAAACTTGAGTACGTAAGCATATTAATTTCAACATAATACATTTTTTTATATATTTTGGTACTTATCACTCAGACTATCGTTGGAATAGGTTAAATCTCTACAGGCATCAATTGAACCCATTTTTTGCTTTTTTGTGTTAAGCACGTTCCAGATGTACATAAAACGTACCTTTTATATGCGTTATGGAAGAGGAAAATTTATTAGGCTTTTATTTCACAATATCATATATAACATACTAGAAAGCGTAGCAGAAAGTAAAGCGAGACAGAGATCGAGAGTCTATCATAAATCCTTATTACCTATATATGAATAGATAGATTTCATTATGGAAATGTTTATCACCGAAATGAAAATTATCTTTCTTTACCCTTCCCGCTCTCTCTAACTAGACAATTTAATGAACGACCAGCACGTGATCATAAATTAGTATAAAAACTATATAGATATACTATATAAAAGGTAATCACATTAGAAAACTTCCTATATACTTTTTAGTTACAAACAACAATTAATATGCTAATGCAAAAGTCTATTCTCTATAGTACAACTATTTTAATTTTATTTAATTGCTGTGCGCACTCCTTGAACATATTATGTGTTTGAACAAAATATGCTTGAGAAATTCACGTTTACATGCAACTATATAAATTATTTACAAACGAATTTAATTATTCCTGCAATAATTTGAAAATGATTAAATTTTAAAGTCTCTTTCCTTGCTGTTGTATTATAATTATGTAAAATAGAAATATATTTAAAAGTTAAATCAATAATTAGCTTATCAAGAGCACAAAAAAATTAAAGTTTCAACTTTGTTTTTAAACGTATTTGTATGATTTATTATTAATAAGCATAATTATATAAAGATTGTTTTATTTGATATATGATTCACGGAATTCATTTTAAAATATTTATTATGTTAGTAAGTTATAGAGTACTAATTAAGAAATTTCAAATAAGTCATTATTCAATTTCTTTAGAAAACTTTCTAAAAGATGGTGTAGAATTTTGGAGTAGGTAATATTATATTATAGTATTTGTAATAAGTTTTAATGTGGAATGCATAAAATGAAAGAAAAACCACAACTAAGCAATACTCAACTGAAAGCAATTAATGTTTTGTTAGTAATGGGGTTCTGAATGTTTATTTTTAACTTGTTTTGATTCACTTAATTTTTATGAGGCATGCAAGCCGTTCCTCATATTGATTTTCCAACATTGAACTTGTCACATTGTTGTTTTTCCTCCTTTCTTTCTTTTACTTCTGATACAGCAAATACACATACATACACACATGCACACACACACACACACACACACACTCACAACCCAATATCTGCCACCACCTAATAAAACCAAAATGAAAACATTTCTATACTTTTCGAAAATAAAACCTTTATCAATTTTTCGTCAGTAAAAGAAAACAAGAAGCAGGCAGAAAAAACGCTGAGGGAAAAATAATCATATAAGAGTAACTGAAAACAACGTATTGATTGAGTTTTAACAACGTAATAAAACTTTAAATACATCTACATGCATTGTTAATAGTTTGCTCCACTTAGTCCTCATTGTGTATAATGCAGTTTTCTCGTAAATATTAACAACATCTATTTCAAAACTTTAATGGCATCGCCATTTCATTTTAGACAAGGAAAAGCAGTTTATTTTAAAATAGAAACATTCCCGATGACGAGAATGTCAGGATATCATAATCCTTGCTTACCGTTGAAGGTTTAATGTGATGTGTTGACACACCAGAAGTTACACTTTGAATATTTTACGCAAGAAACGAGCGAGTATATGATCCAACATCACCAACACCCTTAAAACCCTACCATTTTTTTTTGCACTAGCTGCTGGTTGTAAAGTCTTTTTTTAATGTATGTATGTAGTCGGTGGTAATGTGTATGTAAAATGGATGTAGATAAAAAATGATGGGTCGTAATATTGATGTTTAATATGTCAACGTGAATAGCGATAACGGTTCGATATTGCGGGGGTGTTTTAGTACAGTGCGAGAGAGGGACAGGGCGGGGGGAGGTAAGGGAGATGATGTGATGTGAAAAGGGGGTGTAAAAGAGGTTAAAGCCGCCGGCCGTCATGCATGTTTAATGCAACCTCGTCTAGCAACGTGGCGCTGCTCATGTCGCTGACTAGCATTAATTAAAGCTCATATACGCTCTTAATATACATCTCTTATAATTTGCAACATTTTTATTTAATTAAATATAATTTTAAATTTATTCTATACAAAGAATTTTAATATAAAAACAATAATTTTGATTTATTTCAAATGTTATGTGTATGAAAAAGTTTTCTACTAAATTATCCTAATTAAGGTTGTAATATTGCAATTATGTATAATATTATTAAAAATAATGATGACATTTTTTACACCAACTTTTTTGTCACAGAAAGGGAATTAAGTGAAGCTATTAGTTTAATTTATTTTATCATTTTCCTACACAAAGCTTGTTTTGTAAGATTTTTCTCGTTAAGATAGATGTTATTAGGTTGACAGACAAAATAAAAAAGAGGAAAGGAAAAGAAACGAACTATATAGAAGGAAAGAAAAACGGAAGTACGAGAGGATAATAAAACGTTTTACTTTATTATTGTTTTTCGTTTTGCATACGTATTCAAATTTATTTGTTTTCGATGTGTGCTGCTTAAGGAAAACCTTAAATAAAGTGACAGGTCCATTATTTAGGAAATAGAAATTTATGGAAGCATTTTGTGAAGGCAATTTGTAACAATACACATGAAATTGGTTCAAGATGAATAATATCATCATTGTTGGGGGCGAGCGCGCGCGCGCGCGTCCACGTTTGCTTCAATGTAATGTTAAAAAGAAAATTGAAATAATTGATGGACGTGTTCACTGTTGGAAAATGTCCTTCCGGCTATATTTTCAATTACATTGTGTGTATATATACTGCTTGGGAAATATCGAATTGGAATAATAAAATAGTAGTCTTCTACTATTTATGGCTTTCGATTCACAATGTCCACTGAATATTGAACCATTATATTAATTAATACATTCAGTAATTGTGGAATTCGAGACATAGTAATTTGGGTAATGAACCGTGCGAACAATAATTCACTTGAAATGCTCGCATTTCTCTCATCTAATATTAGTGTATTTGCGATAACGTTTTTACTACGCTTAGGGATTTTCCATCCATTACAACAAACAACAACAACAATATCATTTAAGAAAGTTTAATACATTTAATGATAAAAAATAGTTAGGTAGCTGGCTGGCTGGTTTATAAAATAGTTTTTGTTATTTATATTGGTCGGTCCCTCTGCAGCCATTAAATCATTCGTATTAGAGGTATGGTTGGAAATTTTGCTATTATAGGTCTAGAACGATTAATTAAGAAAAGGCGACCACATATAATAGTAATTATGTTTGGGCATAGATGTAGTTTGTAAAGTGTAGTTTGAAGTGATGTAGGTCTGATTAATTTCACAGTTTCCAGGTACTTAAATTTAACAAAACTATAGCACTAACTTAAAATGTATATGTATAGCTACGGCATTAGAAGTTATGCCTTCCATGAAAACGCAAACTCTTGCGCTTTACTTGAAGTCATTAATTCAGTCTGCTGCTACAGCTACTCCGGTTGCTTCAGCTTGTACCAAACGCGATTTCCTAACCAACGAAAACTAACTACTCCTCATCATACACAAAACGTCTTCATAAGCCAATTAAACAAAACTTAAACTTTCCCTCGCGACGACATTACATCCATCAGACTTAGAGCATTATTATATTGCTTCTTTATTTTAACTTAAAACTTTGTTACTTTAATCACTTTTGCAATTACCTTTCACTAAATTGTTACAAGTTGTACAATTATTTTCACTTCATTACAAGTTTGTATATATGTATTTTTTTTTTTTGAAGTTGCAACAATTATTTTATAAAAATCTATTTATTAATGTATATCAAATATTAAATTAAATTCATTACATTTTGAGTAATATTTTTCATATAAAAAACGAAAAATGTAAGTGTGTTTTACGATCGATGTTAAAGTTGCGTATGAAAAGAAAAAAGCGACGTTTTTATGATAGTAATTTTATAAGAAGGGTGTCGCGCGTCTCTTAATTTTATTTGCGGCCACGCGAACTGCCGCCTTTTTTTATTATTAATAATTATCACCTTATACTTTTTCGGCACGTATAAAATTCATTGCTTTTGCACTTCTATGCCCATTTATAATTTACTGCTTATGGAAACTGAAAAGGTTTTAGATGAATTTTACATTTATGTTGCTTCAACTTATATAAAATTCAGTTTTTGTTCTTATTTATTGATGGCTAATTGAATATTTATAATAGACTACGGAATTGAAGTTTCTAAAGAAATAATTAAATATCAATTTAACTAAAAAGTTTTATTATAGCAAATTGCGATATAAACGACAAATTCTAGTATATTTATAGCAGTAACAAATTATATTTTAAATTTGATTTGATAGAAGATATAACTTTGTAAAACACTATTACAAGAACATAACATTTAAAGTGAACAAGCAATATGAGATAAAATTTTCTATATTTTAAGTTTTATCATAAAATATATGACATATGCAAGTATTACACATTTACTAACATTTAATATTTTATTGCATATTTCTAATGTAGTAAAACATCTTTCCACGTGCATTAAATTAATATAAACTTACGTACAAACAAATTATTACATTTTATGTCTTATTTAAAATATAAACATTAACTAAGTTGTAAAAATGTTTAAGTATATGCAAAAGTTTTATTTCTTAGATTAACTATGAACTTAAATGAAAAGTTTTTATTATAATATGTATATAGTTTGTTATTCGTTTATTAAAAATTTTAGTCAAATCAAAAACTGTAATAGAAAACGAAGAAATTTATTGTGACATGTAGAAGTAGATTTTTATATTTGTTTTCGGTTTTATCCACCTGCTGCTACGTTTCGTAAAGAATGTGCTGAATTTTGTGTGTGAAATGGCATCATATTATCAGGATTTAGAAATCTAGTTTACATGATGACATTACGATTACCCGAATGGGATTTAGGAATAATAGTAAATGTACTACCATTATATAAAGCTTTTGAAGATAAATGCATTGCAAATGAGGAATTATTATCTTATATGAGACTGCGTTTTGTTCATTCCTATGTAATATAATAATAAATATGCATATATGTACATATGTGTCTACATATATGTGTGTTATACATGCCATTTGTATATATCTACCTACATGCACAATATTAGAGATTTACATGCAAATACTGAAATCCCCGTTTGAAAAATTGGTTTGTTTAAAAGTAAATTCCCTATTGGATAACGGTGTACGCTGCTGCAAGCGCGCATTTGTTTTAATTATAATTTTGCAACCCTTTAACGTACACCCTAAAATAACATTTAATATTAATTCAGTCCTGCAAGATCATGGGGATGTTGTTCTCGTGGGGATATATTTTGCCATTTCATTGCAGACGTGCGGTTTAAGTTTGCCACTCGTTTAGAGTTGCTCTCGGTGAAAAAACTTGAGCTAATATCCAATTATATTTGAATAAAACTTTTAAGATTTTGCTGTGTTAACTGAAAGTTAAATCCTGCTGCGTCAACTCGAGGGAGTAAGTTGCAAAATTAGAATGAGAAACGTAGAAGAAAAGGAGGAGGAGAAAGGCGCTCACATTCATACAAAGAGAAGAAAGAATTTTGCCGAGTGTGCATCAAAATTTTGAATTGATAAAAGGTTTTAACTCGTTGGAAAATTAGGGATTCTAATTAAAACTAATTGTCTAATCCACACGCTTGTAATTATATGGCAATTTGTTCAAATGGGGCATTAGGTAACAATTTTCTAGTTGGTGGACCTTTCACTTAAGAATTATGACGCGATGTTACCTAACGCTACTACTAAAGTGAAAAAAAGCCTTAATTTCTCTTTCTTTTTCATGCCATTTGCGTCGTTGCGATAAAACGTAAAACGCTAATTAAGCTTTGACTTTTACAAACACAATTAAGGTAATTTGATGTGCCTATTGTGTAATATATTATTATCTATGAAACTTAAACAACAGCACGTTACTTGTATATTATTTTTTCAACCAACAGGTGTTCATTTCTTTGATTACTTTATCACGATCAAACTAACGGAATCATCTAAGTAAAGAATATAAATAAACAATCTGTTTTATATTTAGGCACACTTGCGTGTGGACAAATTAATTATTAATAAAGGCTAATGGACGAAACCTTCTTTCGTTTCGATCCTTAAGAATTATTATTTACAAGAGGCTAAGATGGAGGAAAAGTGAAATTTCTCGTTGAATGAATATTTTAAGAACGGATGCTGTTCATATTCCCTCTAGTCTAAAGTTTACGTAGGGAGTTGTTGGTTAGGAAAGAATATATATAGGAAAAAAAGTTTGCCAACGGCAACAACCACTTACTTTATACACAACGGAAAAACAAACGTCCATTAAGCGCTTACTAAATACATCTTTTAATAATCAACTATGCTTATTATTTAATGAAAGAAAGGCTACTAACAAATAAGCCAGCAACTTATTTATTCTGGTATTAAAACATAAACAAAACACAAACAAAAAATGGGTCGCAGTAAAAGCATTTTTTTCAAATATTCACCAAATGAAAGCGTGTTTTATAAAATCTAAATAGCGTGACAACATTTCAGACCTATTTAAACTTAATCCAGACAGGTGTAAATATAAATTATTTAATAATAAACTTAACGACCTGTCATTTTATTTAAAATGTACATACATATAATAAAATCATATATTTTTTTATAATTATTACATGCAACTTCTATTTTAATAGAAAATTATAAGTTTATTATTTATTATAATTGGCAATAATTAATTTAATATAAAAGCGTAAAACTTTTTTAGTTAAGACTATGAGAAAAGCTTACTTATAATACGATTTTGTTTTATTTAATAATGTAAGATATTTTTTAGTCTGTCAGAAGGTATTTAGTTAGGACTGTTTGCATAAAATTAATTTTTAGATAAACAAACAGAAAAAAATTGTTAAAATAAAAAAGCGAATGTTTGCTTTATAGTCTTGTAATGAATTTTTTAAAAGGATTTGCAGCATTAAAGCTTGCTTTTCTTAGAAATTGTTTATTTATACAAGTAAAAAGGGGATATTAAAAGCGCGCTTGTACATCATGCATCTTAAACTTTCTTCTACATAAGATGTGTTGACTTAATGAATCTAATACGTTATGTGTAATTACATACAATGTTCAATCTTTCGGGCTACTTATATAAGCTTTGTGTAGACTGAAATTCTTGCATCATGAATAATATTATTCATATACATAATTTTTCTTATGTATCTGAAAGGGAAAAAATGCAAACAAGATGAGATAAAGCGGTGTCGAGTGCATTCATAACGAAACAACTTTTCATTTTATTATTTTTTTGTTGTTTTTGTTTTCCAGTAGCAACAGTAGTGGTGTAGTTACTTTCGCTCTTTGTCTCTCTGTGTATGCTGTTTTTAACATGTTTGTAATAAAATTTTTGTTGTTCACAGAAAAGCATTTTTAATGCTTAAATCGTGAATAATATTTTTTAACTTGCATGTATTTATACTTATTGTGAGCAATAAAAAACAAATCTAGACTTTATATTACAACACTGTTGTAAAATTTTATTTTAATTTTATTTACCGTATAAAGCGTATTATTTTATTTAATAATAGCTTTCTGCTATTGAATAGAATGACAATAATATGTAATTTTCTTATTTAACGGCATACATTTTAATCTAATCTATTTTACAATTACTAACGTTATAAATTCATTATAATTTATTAATATTTGAAAACTATTTTCTTGTTGAGCAAACGTTTATTAAAAATGAACAATTTTCATTATTTGAAATAAATGCTTGTATGAATAAACAACAAAATCATGCCTATAATAAAAATTGTATACAAAAAAAAAATTAATATTGCTTTGTGTATTAAAACTGAATTATTTATTTACAGAATAATTTGTCAGATTAGCGTACGTGTGTAATCATGCATTGCATTTACTGATAATTTATTGCGATTTTCGAGTATGCGTGAGTGAAATGATTTACTGCAATATTTAATGCGACATATAGTAAATGCACTTTTTATTTATTTATTTATTTATTAATATATTGAACTTCATTACGATCAGCTTAATGCGATAAGTGTATTTGATAAATGTGAATGGAAAACTTTTCGAATTTTTAAATTTGAAAAGTCTATTAATGAATGAGTTTGCACCCTGTTTGTGGAAGATTGCATGCTTTAACATAATCACAAAAATATTGAACATAAATTTTATTTAACAGCCTTTTTTCTCATTCATTGTGTCATTTTTTAATAAACCGATGAGTGTCAAATTCCCATTTTTATGCAATTCCTCTAATGCATATGAAATTAACAATTCTAAATTAATTAAAATAGAAAATCATGTGTACATTGATATTGAAATTGTGATATTGAACAAATATTTAACATTCACAGAAAGCATTTCATTAAAATGTAGAGCAATGTGGACGATTTTATTTAATCTACTCGTTCTCCTTTTTATTTGAAGAAAGTGATTGAGTATATCGTATTTGATTTTTACTAAAAATTTATTTCAATTTCGTTTCGTAGTTTTTAATAATGTAATAGATTTTGGGTCACCGAAATGTCCTTATTGGATATAAAAAGTCGTCATTTATTCAATTTAATATGCTACGTATTTATAGTTTGTGCTTTTATATGTTGATAAATGAATGAATTTATTGTTGCAAATGAAAGTTTAACGAATTTGGTTAAAAAGTAAAAAGGTCACGTTGTATCAATCTTTTATAGACTCGTTTTTTTATCGCATAAGCGCTATAAATGTTTGAATTTGCACGTAAATTGCGGTTTATTTATTTAGGATTTTTTTATGTTATATGTATCTATCTGCGCGTAAAGTATTTTTTCTTCTTCTCGTTCTGGTGTCAACTTGAGAAATGTTTATTCGTGTTGAGTGCCGCGGCCCGTCTTAGGCACAATGAACTAGTCGTATTTTTTGATAATAAAATCCTGCAAAGTCGACAAGCCATTTATAGTTTAGTAAAAGAAGAGTTTCTGCGAAACGGAAATGTGCGAAGAATGCGTAGAGAAAGAGAAAATAGGGAAGGACGGAAGGGTGTTAGGTTTATATGCGTACGAAATTATGGTTTAGGTTTTAAAGTCACTTTTGCAGCTTATACCGCACAAACTTACAAAGTGCTTCTGTTCCATTTTTTCCTTTACTTTATTTTAAAATGCTATGTGTCAAATGAAATTTACTGCAAGTAATGAAAAACAACGATGCAAGCTAGCATTGACAATGTTTTCTTTCATTTTCTTTTAACTCCTCGTTGGATGTTTGAATTGCTTTCTGCAACCTTTGAAAGAAGCCAAACCCCAAATGCAATTTATTCTGAAATAGTATTTTTGAAAGCAGTTTATAAAAATACTTTGAAGTTAATTAGATTACGTTTCAAAACTTTCTAGCACATAAAAGATTTTTTTTCATAGAATTTTGCAGCAGTTCTCTGAATATATAAATATCTGACACAAATCTTTATACGAAAAAGAATAGATAACAAAGTTTATAAGAAAGTGTGATTCATAAAATTTTTAGAAATAACATTATTCAAATTTTTCCTTTGTAACAATAATCAATAATAATGACTCAGAGTCTATTGCTTATAGTTTATAGGTTGTTTTAAAATTGATTGAATAAAATAGACATTTACAGTTATTTCTATTTTATAAAGCTTCAAATATATTCATATATGAAAAGAAGGAAATTCTTTTGTGCGGTGCAATATGTCGGTAATATCAGAAAATTTATTATCAACTCATTTAAATGCTATAAAAGGCGAAACGAAGAGCAGCCCAGGCCAGTATTTGTAGGACAGTTATTATCACCACTTACGACATGCTCAAATTGACTATAAATTACTAAAATATGCCTACTTTCGGGAACATTAGTGTAAGAACATTTCTCAAATTAGAAAGTTTTATTAACATTTTGTGATAAGCGAATTATTCAATTTGTTTGATTAGGTTTACATGAAAATGTTAAATAATCAAGATAACTGAGTTAATTGTTAATTAATTTAAAGAACATGTTTTAAATAATAGAGTGGCAGAAAACAGAACTGAATACAACTCTTTTTTTTATATTTTGTTTTTGTGTGATGAGAAAAAAAGGGGGAAAATCAATAAAAAGTCTGTGCGAGCAACCTCAACAAAATTAAATTATTTTTCATCACATTGCTTATAAAAGGAAAATTAATTAAAACTTGTATGTGCATAGAAAAAATAATATTTATTCAATCAAAATGATTTATGAAGCTTTAATACTTTTTACCTATAATTTACTCACTCATAAAAAGTTTTCTTTTATATTCATACTAGAGAAAACGTAAAGTAACTTTTTCTCTTCTTTTTTTAGAAAAAAATCCAGCTCGCTGTATCTCAATTTGAAGTATTTGTCAATGCATAGCAACATTATTGAATAACGCCTTTTGCGCGCAAGTAAAACTTTTTCAGAGCCTTTAGGCAAAGAATAAACTTCTTTCCTTCATCTATTTCATCCTCATGCAAAATAAGGCAACAAAATGCAATCAGGCATAAAAAATTGAAGAAATTTTGTTTATAACAGTCACATACTCATTTATTCAAGTTGGCTAGAGATTAAATTTGGCACAAACCGTTATTGGCATTGTTTTTTGGTGCATATCGAAAATTTTCAGCCAAGATTTTTTCCTATTCTTTCTATGCATTTTCTGGCATATTGTATATGTTGTTGTGAGGGAGGTGTGGTCCGTTATGGTAATTGTGAATAATGTCAACGTTATCCGCATAAATCAGCTACTAATTATGGTCGCAAACATGCAGACGCAGCAATAATATCAATGTTCATTACATCTACATAGCATGTTAATAAACTGTCACACATCTCAAATATTATCTATACAGTATACACTAACAGATATGATTCAACATTTGTTGTATTTATATATAAGAAGAATATTTTATACTTTTCAAAACAACAATACTAAAAAGAAGTGCGTCTGTTTTTGTTAACTCTTAGCCTCTCTCATGTGCTATCTAAATTTTGTGTTTTTATTTAATTAAAATACCGCCGGTGTACTATACACACACACACACATTTATATACTATATAGAATATTGCTTCTGCCTCAACTTAGTTTCCAGTTCATATAATATATTATAATGTATAATAGGAGAAGGAGAAAGAGCGATGGTGTATTATACATTATTTTAAGAATTTTGCATTGTAAATTATGTACGGCGGGATGAAAATCGATAGATGGCTTGTTCCAATACCTGGTTGGAAAGCTTTACATAGGGAATGAGAAGGCCTGCGGGTGGAATTGATTTGCTTTTGCTGGAATTAGGGCCTGTCTCACTCAGAGAGAGCCTAAATAATAAAGCCATATGGAATAGACGTAAATGACAATGCATGTTTATTAGAATATCTCGTAGTGCTCTCATTTAAACCACCCTCCCTCGCATTTACAGACCCACACACACTCAAATTCTCCGAACCACATTTTCCATAGAAAATGCATTCCACATCAGAACTCTAAACGCATTTCATGTGAACAATCTTTGTATTAATTCTACATATATTACTAATTAGTAATTATATAAATGAGAATTCTAATCGTAATGGAAAATGTCTGTGCATTCACCTGTTGTTGTTGTAAATTAAATGCGTTGACAAGGGATTATTAAAATAGAGTGGGTTATATTAAGGGCAGGATCTAAAATTATTTTAACACACTATTAACATTATGATTATATTATACACCAAATATGTAAAATAATAAAAATCTTTCATTGTGTATAATTTTGCTTGTTTCTAATTAGAAATCATATTACTATTGAAATTTAATTTATTGTGTTACATTATATTATGCAACGTAAATCCGGTTCTGTTTCACTATATTTGTATACCACAACAATTTCTGATTATGTGAATCTATTGATTTCCTATTGTATGTTATATATGTATATATTTCTCTAGAGTATTTAGGTACACTGCTAAAAAGATTTATTGATGAATGCGCCAGGTTAGTTGACTATAGGACTGACTGGTTTTGTCTGTTGCAGGGACTGACCGCATCGCCATCTCGCTGGCGACTCTGGCGGGTTGTGTCCCAGCATCCATCACAAATGGTGGTTTTGTGGTACGTTGTGGCTTTTTAAGAAAAGAATAAGCCACTTCCGCAATATACGTTTTTTGTTTTTTAATTTTCGTTGATTTTTTTAAGTTTTGTTTTTTGTTTTTATTCTAATCTATTGATGTGTTTCTAAATGTTAAGTTTTGAAATACGTGAATTAGCCACTTGTTGTCTGTTTTTCAATATATATTTTTAGTTAATTTTCTGTCGGACACTATATTGATGTTGTCACTTAATGTTGTCTGCATAATATTATCGCACAGCAGCTATTTTATTTTGTGTTTACTGTGTATTGTTATTGTTGATGTTGTACCACCTCTGCTATAGATTTTGATTAAAAAAAAAAGGAAAATATACTAAAAAAAATTATATCCATCTATGCTAGTTACTGTAGTGAGTGGTTCTGGCAAAGCTGTTAGAAGCTGCCAAGGGAAGCCACTTAGACGACGTCCCGTATTTGATTAGAGACCTGCCGTTCGTATCCCTCACGTCGTTAGGTCGGTGCCCAGCCTAGGGCAGCTCCCTTGTGCAAGGATAAACTTATAAGAACCTAAGCCGTAATACTTTTCATTTTTCAACCCCTCTATTCGTTTAAAACCATGTTTACAACCATTCAACATTATAAATTTTATTACAAACTGTACAATTAATACGAAACTATTTCTAGCTCTGCCCATTATGATATTCAGCGCACGCAAAATGCATTTTGTGTTGCAACATTAACACCGCTCTGTAATATTTCAATTAAATCATTCAAATAATGCTATTTGCTGAATTTGAAATGATAATTTTCTCAATCCCATTTCCATTGAGGGATTAAACACCTTTCAATGATAAATTGGCAAATTGCATGCGATTCACTTTTGAGTTTTGTGGCAACAATTTTTTAAAGTTGAAAAAAAAAAGTACACTTTTTTGAAATATAACCAACGTACACATGATATTATCTAAACATACACACACATATGCACATGAACAAAATCCCTTTGATCTCAACCCCATCGTAACAAAATGTCAGGAGCTGTACGCGTTTCTCTGTTTGATGTACACCTTACTGCTTTGTTCTCTATAATTTTCATTTAGTCATGTGTCAGATACAATATATAAGATATATTTTTATATTTTGCCTTTTTGTTTCATTCCACTATTAATTTTTAATTACAAAAATTTTATTTACTTTTGTTGTGCCAAAAAAGAGAGAGTCGACAAAAAGTTTTAATGAAATAGATAAAAAGTAACACTGTTAGATGTGATTGAAATGTTACAAGGAGTATATGATAGGTTTCATTTTCTTGATTTTGGCATTTTGCCAATTGGTGGTTGTTCGCCCTCTTTGCAAAACTCTCATCACGCATCTCCGCCTAAAGGTTGTTACTATCGACTTTGTCTACCCTTATATATCGGATATATTTACGAATAAATTTATATGTATATTTTGTTTCATCCTAGCGAAACAGGTTTACTACTCCTTGCAGCATCCAATTATTTATAAGCAACAAAATTTTTCTTTATTTTATATAAGAACGGAACCCTTCAACATCAATACACCTTCAGTATTTAAATTCCACTCCACTTTCGACTTTAATATTATTTGAAAATAGAGACGTGAAAGTTTTAGGTATATAGAAAACAAAACTTAATCAATAACTGAGTGTTTTAAGCAAACAAAGTTGGAATTTATCTTATCACTTGTAATAGGGTGCGAGCATGACAAATTGTTTAGGGTTAATTTACACTTAGATTATAAAGTAGATAGAAATATATTTCTAAATCGCTCTATTTACTTCACATAAAGCTTTTCGTTGCTGACGTAGCCTTTATGCATATTAATAGGCATGTTTTAATAATTAATTTCGTTTATTGCTTAATTAAATTCTTTTTTTTTTTTGTTTTAGGTAAGTTTCAACAACTAATACATCTTTACTACCATTCCTTGGTGGTAAGTTTGCATAGACCTTTTTAAGAAACACCTTTTTTTTTGCATAGAAATATGTGGAAAAGAAATTTATTTTATTTCTAAAATAAAATATTAAAGTGTCACACGCGCGTAATAGTTAAAAGGGGCTTTCATATTTTTGCTGCACACTTTTAAGTTACACCCACCGACACATACATTATAAAGGCAGCCTTAAATATGATAAATGATATGCGTTGAGTATGGAAAAAAGGAGAGGAAAAGAAATGTAAAGAACAGTCAGCTATAAATACTAAGATAAAACCATAATGAATTGTAAAACGCGCTCCTTAAATTTAATGCAAGTTTACGTTAAATTCATATCTTTGCCTATAATTTTATTAAATTTCTTATTATTATTATTATTATTATTTGAAGGGATTGGATTATATCGTATCTAAATCTAATGTTATTGTTAAGGATAGTGATTAACTTCATTCGTCATTATTTCGATATACAATAAATGTAATTACTTTTAAAGGTGGTTCATATTGTCACATTTATTTTTATATTTATAACGATTAGTTATGAGGTTAGAATGATAAAATTTGTTAGGCCGGACCTGATTGTCCTTAATATACGATACTAAATTCGGGGCACGTTCTGCACGCTCACAAAACCCATCCCTAAAGGCTAAAAGCTGTCGCCTGCTGCTGTACCAATGAAGAAGTTCCATCAATACATCCACATAGTCGCTTATAATAAAATTGCAAAGAATTTTCAACTATTGCAGCTATCTATAATATATATTTTATTTTAGATATTTTGCCTCATTTTGATAACATAAATTAGAAATTCAATTCAAGCAGGAGAGCGAATTTATTCTCGTAGACATTTATGAGTGACATTAATTTGATTTTTATCAAAAGCGATTGTAAGCGAGAGTTTCTGGTACAAAACGTAATTAACATGCAAATGTTAAGATGAATCTTTTCAGGCGTAGTAGAACTGAAAGACCCACTACGCTTGCACCTTTAGGCCTCCACAGCCACGACACAATTACACTTGCATGTATTATTAATTCCGGTTTGTTTCGCGTCTAGCTAGGCCGAAACTTTTTGGAGCTTTGATAAATTTTAATTTAATTTTCTATTAGAGCATATTTAACTATTTGCATTACCATAAACTTAGCAGCGAGTGCGTTTTCGAATTGCTGCATACCATAATTATTACAACATGGAATGTTACATATGCTGAATGTTATAACGAGCATGTAGGTGATGGATGTAATGAAATTCATGGTGATATAATCGTTTATGTTTTGTTAACGCAAATAGCGTGTTTTTTGTAGATTCAGTTTTGTTAGTATAAGGCGAGGGTGAATGTCATCACATCTTATGATCATCAGTCTTCATTACAACCACAATGGGTGGGCTCTATGTTTCCAGATGATACTGTCACTTTTCTCTCTTTCTCTCTATATGTTCTCTTTTCAGCTCTTCTCCAGTTTTTGTCTTGATGCGTTTAGGCTTTGGCGGTGGTGGAGGAGAAGGGCAAAAGGATGAGATGAAGATAGAGTGTAATATGTGTTTGTGTATGTGCGATCGCATCCTTTGTTTCATTGTAGTCTAAACTAATCCTACTCTCTGATAACTTAAATTGCTTGAATCTAGTTCATGTAGTAGCATTAAAGTTTTGCTTAGTAGATTGAAACCCCCGTCGACTATTTCGTTTAACGGAACTTAATTTGCAAATGTGTCTGGATGTATATATGTGCATTATGTGTGGTGATAATCTCTTGTATTTTGCGTTTTGGTTTTATCCTAAGACTTAACTTGACTATTGGTTCTCTAAAATGGATTAAAAGGTTGTGTGCGAGAGCTGTTTCCTGTTGAGTGTTTTTACTATATGTCAGCAGGTCATAGGATAAACGCGATGATTATTCAAGCGTTCTTTAACTTTGCATCTAGAAAATGTCAGCAGCAGCAGTAACAGGAAAATCTTTTTCAACTTATAGGTCACTGTTTAATAACGATAATATCATTCAAGAAATTTCATTTCTTTTTGATCGTGTCATAAAATCGAAAAAACTCTTCTTATTGCGAAGCATCTCGAATTTCGAAGAGAGAGATTTTGGTCATTTTATGACATTTCCAATAACAAATTGATTGATATCATTTCTTTTTTAAGAGAGGATCTGCGTGGATGGGCAATCATTGAAATTTTTTTTATCAAATAAAGAAACCTTGATACGAAAAGCATTTGAGGTTTATTATCTTTTTCTACACGACGACCACGTATTGCAGTTATGAGTTGGAGACGGACCGAGTTTAATGCCCTTAGTAGCTAAGCCAGCTAATAAAAAGGATTTTAATTTATTTTATTACCACTAACTATTAAAATGTTGTTTATATGACGGTACATTTTACGGCGTAATTTCTAGCTATACAATTGAATAGCCATACTTGTTTGATATTTTTTGCCAGCGATATATTCTCCTTTTGCAATATTACAAAGTCTTGTCTTCGTAGTTGCTTCATTAAACTTGCTCTAAGGAAATAGCTTTAAAGTGGCTTCAACTCAAGTTAATATTAAAAGAGAATTATAATCATAGAGTTGGTGTAATATAGGAAGAAATAATGATGATGCACAAAGTTTAATTCGTACTTTTTCGATGACTTTCTTCTACTCGAAACTCCATATTATACCTAGATTTTATATATTCTTCCAAGCTAGACGGTAATAAAAATTTACAATTATTGTTATTAGTAAGCTGTTGTGTTTATTTTCGGTCGAGAGTGGTTGTGAGTTGATTGCTTACAACAAACAATAACGATTTTCGTAATAACGAATATGACTTGTTTGCTCTTTCAAAACACATTTTCATTTTTTATTCTTTTTTGTTAAATATCTTACCTATTAGCTAAACGAGTTTCTTTAAAGGTCATAGCAGATATCTAATAAAACGTTAATGGAATTGTAGTAAAACGTAATAAATTGTCATAATATAAGTTAATCGGAATATCGTATATATAAACGTTTGAGAAGAATGGGAATAAGAAAAATTGTGGGCTCTGCAAGGAACGCACGCGAATTTAATGTTTTAGTCATAAACTTGCGTCTGGCGTCTAAAACCGTGTGGTACAGAACATTTTCTTTTCAGAAAATACCCACCTACATATATACATCGTTCAATTTATTACCTACAGTCTAGACTACCCTCTTTCAAAAACTTTTTGGTGATGGGAACACTTCCAAATCTTATATACGATTATCAAATTGAAACTTACACATTTCACCATTAACAAAATATTTCAATTTACATTTGAAAGTATTCAATTTATATTATTTGCTAGACTTGAATGCATTAATTTAATGATGATGGAAAAAATCAATTTCTTTTCTCCGAGTTTTGATCTATTGCACATAAAGTAGGTTAAAGCTTCTTAAGTGCCTCAACGAAAATTATTTGTATAATAAACTAAAATTACAAAAGTTATGAAATTATTTAAATCAATTACGAAAGATATTAAATTTCCTATGTGCATTGACATTCAATGTTTGCAAAGCTAATTTAAAACATTTGAGCAGTAATTTGCGTGTAATATTCATAATTTGTAAACTGATTTTTTGTTTAAAAATTGCATTAATAACAAAAAGGTTAAATAATTTTGTAATTTTATAAAACTGTTTTTTATTTTTATAAAATAAGAAAATGCCAGTAGCATTGGTTGTATTATTTTATATTGGGGTCTGCATGTGTGTATATGAGAGGAGTTTATAATGTAGGAAAAAAATGTTTGAGGCGTATGAGAAAGAATAGGGGAACAAATCGGCGAGCAACTAATCAGAAATAATATTAAGAACTGTCATGTGCATTACAGCATGGGGTTTTCTGTATTTAGAGGGGTGAATAATTTTTTGTTGTTTAATATTTTATTATAAGTTTGTGTCCGGCGTTTGTTTGCATTTTTTTGTCTCTCCTTTTATCATTGAAAAACTTGTTTATTTTTTTTTTGCTTCTGCTTTTCCATTTCTAAAACTTTGTGTTGGAAGAAAGGTGGATGCGCCAAGGAAATTTTCTACCCAAAAATTCCAGCCAAACTCTTCGTAAAGTCTCATTTGTTTTCTCAACGAGTTTTCAAGTTGTCACTATATTTCCTGCTTTGATAACTTCATTTGAGCATCCTCCAAAAGTTTACTAGTATATTCATTATTCACGAATATCTTCATTACATAATGTTGAACAACTTTACCCTTATTTTTATGATTTTACTCTTTTCATATTTTTCCTTATAATATAATACAAAAATAACAAATATCGTTATTATTCCTTCTAAACGAGAATATTATTTTTATGCGCGATGCATTTGTCATTGGATAGCTTTTCAATGACAATTTACTTTTCATTTTTAGCGGACGTATATTTTATTTGGAATTGTTCCAATTTGTATGTGTATAGAGTTGTTTATACAGCATATTTTATTACACAAACGAAACTCTTATTAAATGACTTTATAATTACTAAAAAATTTAATATACTATGAAAACAAATTAAACAAAGATTTTATTCTTTTTCGTTACGAAACTTTTTTTTATTCATAAACAAAAGGCGAGACATTAATAATAGATGTCTGGAGAGTTCTAGTTCTAGTGAGTATATATAATTCCATTTAGTTTAATTGTATTGTGGTTTATATATAGAATATTTCGTGATTCTGTCACGAAATATGATAATTTAGCTTTTGATATATTTTGAATATTATACACCAAATCGTAATGATATTCTAAACATAATATAACATCTGTTTAGCCACTTGGGACAATGTGTCATACATACATATAAAATTTTCCTTCTTCGCTTGGTGAGTTTGATCCAATATCGAATTTGTTGACGAAGCAGTTTGTCCGATTAATAGATAGACTTCGCTGGATATTTATGCTTGGTCTAGTATTAGATATAATAGTAATTTTATGTGACTTTATGTAGTAAAATCACGCATAGCTCTAAATAAGTCTTCATCAAAGTTCGCTACACGTTTTGGTTCTGCTCCTGCGGCCGCGTCTTCATAACCCTATAGTGTGAATAATAACGAGCTTGTACGAGATGAGACACGTAGATTCGGGGTTATGGAATTATACTAGGATCACTTCTTTATGCAGAACGTGTCTTCTAAATATTAATCAATATACAAATACAAATTTTTTATCTTCACTTCTTCCCTTGTATGTATAATTTGCATCTGAATAAGGCGAATATTGTTTTACTTTGTCTGACACTTATATTAAATGAAAATAAGTATACAAAACGCAAAGTCTAGTTCGTATTAAACAGTTAGGATAATCAGAGTAAACAAAGACGTAGGACAAAAAAAATAATGAAAAAGTTTTCGAACTAATTTACGAAAAGAATAGTTCGAAATAATAGTAGAAACTTGAAGCGCATGCAAAAGCAGTTTTTCTGCTGTCTGTTGGGTGGAGAGAAAAGTGAATGAATGAAATGCAAACAACAAAACAGTCAAAAATAATAGGAAGAACGTACCAAGCAGTTGAGTTGAAAAAAGTGGGATTTGAAACAAAAGTCCAGTATCGTTAAAAATGCTGAAACTTTTTATAAATGATTCTTAATACCTTCATTTGAATTATGCAAATGTTCATTTATAAATTCTAAAAGAAAAGGCAGTTTTAGTATGCAATTAAAAAAGGAAATAGAAATCTCGATCTCTCTTCTACCCCTTTGGTACACGTTGTAATGTAGATGTTAATGCATGCTACAAATTTGAATATTTAAAATTTGCAGCTTAAACCCAATATTCTTTTCTACATAGTATACACTCAATTTTCATACATGTTGCTTTTTTCCATTTGCAAAGAAGAGAAACAGAATAAATTTTTCTACTTGGAAAATAACATTTTTCTAGTAGAAATGCATTGTAATTTACATGATAAATCTGCATGTTTTGCAAATAATAACATTTTATTACAAGCTTATAATTAAAGCATAATAATTTTCAAAATAATAATTTTACTGTGAAATTCTTTTCATTTTTTGTATATTTGTGCAGAAAGCAAATGCCATAAATTTTGCAATTTTTATATTTATACTTGCGATTTTAATGCGATATTTTAAAACATTAATTTTCCATTAAATATTGAATCAACGAATGCGAACTATAACAAAAATTTAATAAATTATTAATAAAATCGTAATATAAACTAATAAAATTAAGTCGTAATACCAGATTTATCGGTTTTTATTTAAAATATATAAATTTATATATACGGCTTGAAAATAAAAATGGAAATAAAATGGTATAAAGTGGTAAATATGCAATATCTATCTTGATAAAACTGCAAAACGTATTTGTTTTATATATGTATACTTAATCTTTTATGTCTTTATACACATAGATGCATTTAAAATCTATTTAATTTTGGTTCGGCTGCAACATGTGTCTAGTTTATAATGTAAGATGTTATCTAGTCACAATATCAAGTTGATATTCTCTTGTGGTTAATAAAACGTGTGGTAGAAATATAAAAACAACCGCAATGCAGTGATGCTGTATGCTTATAGATTTCACATTTCCATAACATCTCTTTTCTATATGACCTTATTATGTGTAATTTTACGGTAGTTCTATTCGTTTCGATAGATAATGGTGTTTTATTCTAATAATGTGTGCATCGTTTCCGCCTATATGATTGTTTGTGTGCATTGCTTTGCATCATCGTCCCTTGAATGTGGAGGTAAAGATTATGCAATGCTGTTGAAATTCTCTTCAGATTTACGAGTATATTGTAAATAGGCATATTTATGCCTGATGCAGACTTTCATGCCTGCCAGCTTAGTTACTTCATTATCTTCAATGTCAGATTACTTACAGATTGTAGTTCTCAAACATGTCAGCAACTGTACATCCATTTGATGATGATGTCTGAATATCTCTCACTATCTTTAACTTTCATTCAGTATTCTTAAAACACGATGCATTGATGCACCCAAATATTGCAACGATTGTGTTGCATTACATGTGATATATCTTTTTCATGTATATGGTTCTAGTTCTCGTGTGGCAGTGAATGGAATATTGCATTCGAGTCGAGTGCATATCTCTTTTACAGTCTCTAAAGTGTTCTAAAATATACGAGGTATAAAGTGCATATGCACATACATACATGCATCCAAACACATATGGATGAAAGTATTTTTTTTATTCCTATCGCATCCACACATCTTGACTCTGGCAATGACCACATCACTAACAGACCAAACATCATTTGGTCAAGTTTTTTACTCTCTTACTTTAAGGAGTATGTATTTTTCACTAACCAGCACTCGTCTGGAACTAATTCAGAGATCCAGCTTCCTTGGAGCAGTTCTTTTTGCGTTTTAACTTTTGGTTTATCTTTGGTGAAAAGCTACAGCTGTCTATGTATGTTCAACTTAGTTTTATATAAAAAAAATACGGATAAAAAACTCTTTAAATCGATACGAGTTGTTGATTTTTCCAATTATTTTTTTCCAGTACAAACTGTTCGAGTGTTTAGTTAAAATTTTAATTTATTAATTAAATTTGTAATTGTTGTTCTCACATGTTAAATACGATGAGGTGCTCATAAATTTTCTATATGCAAAATGAAATAAATAAAAAGATAATCCGAGGACATGACGTTTCCATGTGATATTACATGATGATTTACAACATTCCAATGCGAGCTTTTTGTAACTGAAGCTTGATTAACTTCAGCTGACCCCACAAAACGAACAAAGAGTGGATTCGAGTACGAGGGCCATACACATTGGACATTCTGTTCAATGTATATCCGAACGAATGCTGACCAATACCAATTTAAATTCCAACCAGACTAGTGAAAATTCGAATGTATATTGGATTGGATGACTAAAGTGGGAGACGTACTATCTACAGACGGTTAAGGACCACTCACCCATTTCACCCCTATTTAGATTTTATATATATATATATGTGTGAGTGTCATTTAAAACTCAATTATAAATATAAAGCACTAAAACATCGATAATGCAATTTTTAAATTAAATAATGTTTGCCTATAAAGATTATAATAAACATTAGACATTCTATTGTGTAGAATACTTTATATAATATGATGAAATAGATTTGATAGAAATATGATCAACAATGGCAACAACAATGCATCGTATAATTTTTTTTTTCTGTTTGGGGAAAATTATATTATGACGCATCATCATCAACTCATAGCAGGGAAACGCGCGTTATGTTATACATAATGGTGATATGATATGTTTTTATATTCCTCTTCATGCACTTTTATAGGCCCATTTACATTTTATAGTAATTCTATTTTATTACTTGTACAAAAGTGACATAATGAATGTGTGACGTAGCACATTTCAAGTGTATTAAAAAGATATATTTAAAATTGAGTAAAAAGAGTGCATGAGATGGGAATAAACAGAATGATGGGGATGGGGATGTGAAAAAATAAATGTGTTTATGAAATTTAATAATATTGCATTGCATCGGAGATGATTTATAATTCCTTTCTTCTTTAAGAAATAGATAAATCTGTGATGATTTTGCACAAATTGGAATAGTCAGGACGTAACCCAAATGAAATCTCTACTTGTTCAAGTAACAGCGTAATACCACGACCCGACGATACATCACTGACCTCCCACTTTCTCCCAAAATTCGTATAGGGGATGTGTTCGTTAACCCCCTGAACAGAACACGTCACTCAGGTTCATAGTCATCCGTCACTTTCATCTATTCATTCTGGCACATTCACCAAAACTTTCACGTTTATAATTTTTACAAATATTTCGTATACGAAGGTACAACATATCGCACCTACAGAACTAATACTCGCATAAAATCCAACTTCGTGATGTGTGATTATTACATATTTTAAGCAGGAAATGTCGACAGGGGTGATGTGAACACGTGCGGAGTCGCATACTATGTGAGTGTGTATGTGTGTGAAGTTTGTGTGATATGAATTTATTATGCGAACGAATAAATGATACTCTATTTGTAAAGCTCATTTTATTACCTTTACGTTTTTTTCTTCTTATTCTTTTGCGCACTATTTTATTCTTTTATCGTGGAAATTGTACATTATATTTCAACTGTAACATTAACAACAACATGTTATTAATAATTTAGAGTTAGAATCACGTTTTAGCCATTTTATGTTTTCTATTTTAAAATGTTATGAAATTTCTAAAGGTGATGTCATTATACATATTAAGCGTTGTGTCAATGAACATGCTGGTAATGATAGGGGCATCTGTTTTAAGTGCTTGATTATCAATTACTCTGGCAGAGATTGCGTAATTGCTCGTCAGGTGATCCTTTGGGATAAAAGCAATCGATTTTACATCGTACTGCTTACCCTCTCTCAACTATGCCATCCCCTAATTAAACACGAAACGTCCTATGTGCATAACATATATTGAGGGAAAGATCTTTGTGTGTGTTGCTCCTGCTTTACTATGTTTATGTACAAAGCTTGTGTTAGCTTTCGGCTATGATGAGTCTAGCTGGTAGATGTTTCAATGTACAGACAACAACATTGCCTTTCTACTCCTATGAGTTTTCCTACATTTTGTTTATCCACCTCGTCTTTTTATATATTAACTTTATAGTGAACGAAGCGGAAAAATACCATAAAATGAACAAAGGGAAAGAAATGAATGTTGACTTAATCTAAATTAAAAGTAAACGTGAATAGTTTATGGCGAAACATGTTATTGATATGATTGGAAATTGAAGAATGAAAATTTAATCAGCTGCATGCTTTATGCTTTGTTAATTCTTTCGTGCAATTTTTTTTTTGTTAATTTAATAATCTAATTGATATCGTACAATTTCTTAATTAAATTTCACTCGTTTTTTGTCTGAATTATTTATCTCTTAATCTATCAATAAGATAGATTCTTTGCATTATAAGAAATATGATCGAAGATTGAAAGATGAAACATTAATGTGTTATATATAGGTTTTCTGTCTTTTTCTTTTCCTCTTTCCCTCTCTAACTTCTCATAGCTGTGTCTTTATTTTTCAACGAAAGATAGATAACTATAAGTCTTGATTTGTACGTATAGTTTACTCATAATTCATTTTTCTCCTGCTATACACCAAATCATATCTGTTATAGATAGCTGCAATAATTTTGGATGAGTCTAGTAAATTTTTCAAATGTTTCACATATTTTTCATCTTTCTAACAATACGTGTGGTGTCTGTCCCTTCGCTAGCAGTATAATTACTTAGTTTTAAGATTTTTTCTCTTTATAAATTAAAAGAGAACGTTTTATCGTCAACAAACAGCAGCTTTCTTCTTGTAGCTGTTACACAAATGCAATTAATTAAAAAAGTTGAATAAATATCTGCATTGCATATTAAATAAACTTTTTCATTCTCTATTCTCTTCTTTTGTAATTATATATCTTGATAAAATAAACAAGAAGCACTTCTCACTTTATAATTATAATAAAGAAAATGAGAAATAGAAATTATTTTTCTTTTTTTTTTCTCTGTGAGTGATAAGAATGAATGAGAGCCTCCACCACACACATTATAGATAAAGTAGTTAATTAATGTTGTAGTAGTTGCGCGCTCTATATAAATAAATCTATCTCGCTTTGTTTTGTGCATTGCAATTCGAGACTCTGTTTCTGCTTTAGTCACCCAAAAAGTGGAAAGCCATTAAAATTGCGGCCGCAACATTAAATTAGAATGTGCTAATAAATTACAGAGGGCATGATTCAAGGCACCGGAATAACCTAATCAGCTAACCACAAGGATGATTACACATTACACTTGATAAATACTCGACCATTATAATCAGCGCGCAATACCAGGACGAGTCTCTCAGGATACGCTTCCTGCCATTTCTGACTCTGATTACAGTTATCGGGAGCGTTGGATTATCATCCTTTTGTTTCTCCGAAACCTTTTTGATGGTAATAGAAAGGATAATAGATGTGGAGTGAGGCTTATATGATATTTATATAAACGCCTCTACTATGTACGAAGAGTTTTTAACTTGAGCGCTCAATATTTTTTTGTTAATATTTATAAATCTTGATAGTTACTTTTAACATTTATTAAATTATTTATAAGAACATAAAAATAGATGACAAGATTTCATGCAATCTAATCGTATTTGTGCACATTCATCATCTGATAGAAGAAAAGACCTTGTGAACTATAAAATGTATTGAGCTAAAATTCAGCGAAAAAGAAAATTGTGAGAGTAATTAATTAAGCAGGAGGTATTTAGATTGTGTAAATTGATAAACAGTTTTCGTTTTTATAGTAAGTGCTGTTATTGTTGTCGGAGAAACACAAAACGAAACGAAATTAATTGTTTGAGCAATTTTAAAGCAACTATGTGCCATTTTAGCTAAATAATATTTAATTGTATCATGCTTTTGGTAATGTTGGTGTGTTGCGTGTCTTGTAATGGCGTAGGGATGATGCATGAGCCGCCATATTGATAACGAGTAGCAGTTCCTCACACCTCTTATTTCCGGTTCTTTGCGCGCGTTGAGCTTCAAGAATAGCTCACATAAATTGATAGCGTGGACAGCTTCGGGCGACCTCACCCTGGCACGACCCATGTCGCAAATTTTAATTTAAACTATACCAAACTATCGCACCCTCATCGCACCCTATCGCACCAATATTTTTTTTTATCGCACCCCTATA
>JAODFZ020029168.1:0-10327 GCA_027574845.2 Deinopsis erosa
TTTTGTTAAATTTCGTATTTAGGCCAAAATTTTGAGATTGTATTATTGTAAGTTGCTTTGGGGTCAATTTTAGTCTAAAATTTGTTGGCATGTTTATGATACACTCTGTTAAAATTTGGAATATTGTTTATTTTTTTAATTTTATTAATTTATTTTATTATTTTGTCAAATTTATTATTTCTTATTTCTGTTACATTAGCATTTTCTTAAATTTTGGATTTTGGTCAACATTCACAGCAATTGTTGACTATTTAATCCGAATTCATAAAATTTTGGAAAATTGCTTTGCAAAATTTAGAATTTTGTTAAATTTCATATTTTGGCCAACATTTTGAGTTTGTTGTATATTAAGTTGCTGTGGGGGTAATTTTTTATGCATTTTATTAATTATTTCGTCAAATTTAGAATTTTTGTTAGAATTTTGGATTTTTCTCAACATGCACAGCAACATTATACAATTCAAATTCATAAAATTTTGAAAAATTAGTTTTGCAAAATTTTTAACTTTTTTTTGGAATTTTGTTAAATTTTGTATTTTGACCATCATTTTGAGTTTGTTGCAAATATTAAGCTTGATATTAAGTTGCTGAGTTGAGGCAAATTTTCGTCTAAAATTTGTCGTTATGTTTATGAAACACTCTGTACATGCAAAACACGTTTCGTTTGAATATTTTTTTCGCTCATTACATTTAACTGACAATGAATTCATTTATTTATTATAAAACGCAATAAATTACATAATCTAAAAGCGGTGCCAATTATAAGACAACAACAATTTTATTTTCATCATTCACAATATTTTCTAGAATTGCTTTATTTAATAAACCGCAATATTAACCATCCATTGTATGTAAAAAATTGTATGAATTGGATATAATTTGAAGAATTGAAAAGTCAAAGCTATTACAGTCAATTGTCTAGAATTTGAAAGAGCAGATGGGCGCTCATAAAAGTTTATGTAAACATTTGCACCTTTTAGGCATATTATAAACGTGCAGATGTTAGAAGCAAAAAAATTATACAGGATGACGCAAATAATACAACAAATAAAGCGCATTCTGTATGTGTAACACCTTCACAGTCGCAACATAAACAAATGAAGCACTAAATAAATACATGAATCAGCTAATTAGAATGTAAACTTGGCAATTGATTTATTTAACACCAACGCGGGCGCGCGCGCGCGCGCAAATCATATTCGATTGCAGAATTATTCTAGAATTTACTCCAAGGTAGATAGTAAGCAGCGAGAACAAATAATAAAAACCCACACATACAATATACGAGACTAGAAAAATAAGCGTCATAAAAATGCGTCATTTTCAAATTGCGGTAGATCAGTTGTTCAGTTAGTTAGATGAAAATGAATTGGGATGACTCATTGCTTAGAACACAATTCATTTATTGATTGCCCATTTAGGTAATTTTATACGAATGGCCTACTTTATAAAGTAAACTTGGGAATTAATTAGAAATGCATCATTTATTGCAAATAAAATAATTTATATTATTAAATAAATTTTAAAATATGAAAATGGATAATAAAAGAAGTGAAGGTTTTGTATTATTTATGGAAATAGCAATTTTTTTTGTTCATCCTGTATATATTTTTTTAATAGTAATCATTATTTTAAGTGTATTAATTAAATTATGTCTTTATGGCAATTAACCAATTTTGAATTAATTTTGATATTGATAATTAGATGAGACGAGCTTATAAAACAATCGACAATAAATTTGATTGTTTGATTGCTCGCTGTGCACTCCTAGATTATTTGACCTATTTTACATTAATAATGTTTAGGCCTCACAAAATAAATAAGAAAAAGTTAAATTTTATAAAATTGCGCTATACACTCTTAAGTTATTCGAAGAATTTGAATCAAATTTTGCACAGTATCTGTCAAGGTCTTGCGGAAGTTATTTATGATGCAATGAAAGTTTAATTTGTAATTTAATTCAAAACTGACTCTATATTAAATGACAAGATCAAAATTGGAAAATCGATTTAATGAATATTCGACGTACAGCTAAATTTGTGATCGTACTGTCAAAATGGGGCCTAAAAATAGAAATATTGCCATAAAAGCAATAAAAACTGTATTGATTCATCAAACCTTTTAACAGTTACGCCACTGCCAGTGAAACCTAATTTTGAAATTATAATAATATAATAAACGAAAATGTTTAAAACTAAATTACAATATTTTCTTATAAAATTGAAAATTCTCTTACAAATTACAATATTTTTTTAGAAAATTGAAATTTTTCCTGTAAATCGATTGAAGGATTTAAATGTTTTCTACCAATTCTAAACATATCCGATTAGCAGAGACCACGTCCAGTTAAATTTGCAAACATCCATAAAATTGAAAGTTTTCTTACAAAGTACAAAATTTTCTTATAAAATTAAAAATTCTCTTAGAAATTACAAAATTTGCTTATAAAATTAAAAATTCTCTTAAAAATTACAAAATTTTTGTATAAAATTGAAAATTCTCTTAAAAATTACAAAATTTTCTTATAAAATTAAAAATTCTCTTAGAAATTACAAAATTTGCTTATAAAATTGAAAATTCTCTTAAAAATTACAAAATTTTCTTATAAAATTTAAAATTCTCTTACAACTTACAAAATTTTTGTATAAAATAGAAAATTCTCTTAAAAATTACAAAATTTTCTTATAAAATTTAAAATTCTCTTACAAATTACAAAATTTTTGTACAAAATTGAAAATTCTCTTAAAAATTACAAAATTTTCTTATAAAATTAAAAATTCTCTTAGAAATTACAAAATTTTTGTATAAAATTGAAAATTTTCTTAAAAATTACAAAATTTTATTATAAAATTAAAAATTCTCTTAGAAATTACAAAATTTTCTTATAAAATTAAAAATTCTCTTAGAAATTACAAAATTTACTTATAAAATTGAAAATTCTCTTAGAAATTACAAAATTTACTTATAAAATTTAAAATTCTCTTACAACTTACAAAATTTTCTTATAAAATTAAAAATTCTCTTGGAAATTACAAAATTTTCTTATAAAATTAAAAATTCTCCTAGAAATTACAAAATATACTTATAAAATTGAAAGTTTTCTTACAAAGTACAAAATTTTCTTATAAAATTAAAAATTCTCTTACAAATTTCAAAATTTTCTCATAAAATTGAAAATTCTCTTAGAAATTGAAAAGTTTCCTACAAATTCGAATAAAAAAAAAAATTAAATTATAGTCAAACTTCCCTAAGGCAAATCACCATAGTTCGCTAAAAAACTTTGAAATATAGAAAATTTGAGTTGATTAAAAGAATATATAACATAAAAACAAAAAAAAGAAAAAGAAAATTATGAATAGAAACTTTTTTTTAAAAGTCATTGATTTTTTAATGTTTTACATTAAAAAATTCATTATCCACAAAGTTCTCTAAATATTCCCAATAACTTCTAAGAAAAATCTAATAAACAGAGGGTGAAGAATAAACAAGGTTCACCCTTTAGGGGTGCCATAAACCACAAAAAGGAACCCTAAAACTAATGTTCATTGAATTGCTATTAATAAAATATCTAAAAACCATAAAAAGAACAAAATACCGAGAAAATATGCATTACAAAAATTTGAGTTTAGGAAGTCTTAAAAAATCTCAAATTTACTTTAAGTTATAAAAAAATTGTATGTAAAATGAAATAAAAAAATTGATGCAAAAATTTGCGAAAAAATTTGTGATATAGAAAAATTTGACTTATATTGATGTATTTGTTAATTTTAGTAGTAGTAATATTTTTCATTTAAATTTGATATTTTATTAAACTTGAATTATGATTCAAAGTATTAAAAAAGTAGGAAACGCTTCTGGAATGTTTAATCCAAAAATAAAATTCGCTGTCTAGTCTACTAGAGATGATTCTAAATCTATTTAGAAGTCAATTAACAGATAAACTATTTAAAAATAAAAACATTTGCGAGATGTCAGTATTGGATTGATGGAGTGTAAAACAGCGAGAATATTCGATATTATAATTAGTAATAGAAAGAAAATGTGCGTTGGATTTATTCCTAAAATGAAAATATTGAATGGTTGGTTGAATGTGTGAGTGAGTGAGTGTAAGTAAGTGTATGCGCAGTCGCCTACTACAAGAGTTGCGTTCTCTATTTAAAACCAAAAGCCTGTTTTAGCGATCGTAGCATTTATTTGCTTGGAAATAATCGCAGCAGCCGATACATAGATTAACAATACAAAAGTGCTAGTCGCGTGTGTGTAAGAAAAAAAGTTTTTACCACAGTACATAACAAAAAGTGAATTTAAAGCAAATTTTAAAAAAACAAACACAAAACAATGGAAGGCAGTAAGCGTAACATTCCTATTTCAAGAGGCGACTTCAGCATCATCGATAGTGAATTTAGTAATATCAGAGAACGTTTCGATGCTGAAATGCGTAAAATGGAAGACGAAATGGCGAAATTTCGTTCCGAACTAATGAATCGCGAAACATTCTTCCAAACATCCACCAGGTATAAAAAAAACCAGAAAATTAACCAGAAAACAATTCTAATTGATTCACTAACAAACTGCTCGCTTATCGATTTAGTCCACTCGCTGAGACATCTCACCATCCATGCGTACGATGTGTGTGTGTGTTGTGTGTGTGTGGGTGGGTGAAAGTGTGCACCCCTTCAATGCCTTGCCCTTCAAGGACGAAGGGGATGATATGAAACAAAATTTCAGGTTTTGTTTAACACACAATTAATCATCGCTGACCTAAAAATTATATATATATAGAAATTAATCAAATTGTTTATAAGATTTATTGCTTGTCTACTGTTCGTTCGCATAGCAACGAAATGCTTACAATAAAACAAGCACCTTGAATATAAATAAAAAGCGATAAAAAGTGAACAAACAACGCTGTTTTCGGCAAACAATTATCATTTCACATAAAACATTAACAATTATCAATGAATGTTTTATTTAAAACGAAGATAAACAGTTGAATTTAGTAAAACATTCGTCATTTGTTCGCTATTATGAATGGAATAATCAAATGGGCGTTGCAGACAACTTTCATTACTTTATAAGGTAACGCGTGTTCTTCTTGTAAAATGTTCTTGAACTTACTTTATTTATATTGAATGAAATGAAGAATTATTCAACGCGTCTGCTAGTCGCATAACATTGCGGATCATTTGTATGCTGTCGGTGTGTGTGTGTGAGTCGACCTTTTCTATTTTCAGGCGTGACATCATAAATATATTGCGTATAATGCTCGCTATAAATGGACATCCTCCTCCTCTACCCGCTAACAGCAATTCCTTTACTAATTTATTAATATGTGCAGCTGAAAATCGCATAATTTTAATTAATTAATTAACAGTGAAATTTTAACATTGCATGTCTTACGAGTCTGAAACTGTGAGTGGAGGAAATAAAGTTTCTAAATCGACGAGTAGTAGTAGTAGTAGCAGCAGCAGGTAACCTTCTTTTTACTAACCTAACCTACTATGTACATGCCATCCATATGTTCCTTATACTTGAATGCGTTCTTATTTGCAGCACTCAACAATCCTCTCAGCAGCAATCGCATGCCGGTGATATGATCTGTCCACGACCAGGTGGTGCAGGCGGTGAAGTGAAAACATGGTTGGACGACTTAAATTCACCCCTAATCCAAGAGGACGGCAATAATAAATGTTTAAAATTGCGCTTCGATGTTAGTCAATATGCACCGGAAGAGATTGTTGTTAAAACGGTTGATAATAAATTATTGGTAATTATTTATTATAATAGGCAACCAAATTAGCATTAATGTCACTGTATGTCGTTTTAGGTTCATGCTAAACATGAAGAAAAGACTGAATCGAAATCCGTCTACAGAGAGTACAATAGGGAATTCCTTCTACCAAAAGGCACGAATCCCGAATCGATTAAGAGCTCGTTGAGCAAGGACGGCGTCCTTACAGTCGAAGCGCCACTTCCAGCTCTCACAGCAGGTGAAACAATGATTCCAATTCAACACTAATTGTAAATGCGTTTGCTTAAAACAAAACGTTGCTTCACATATTTCATACAAACAAACAAAACAAACAAACACAAATATATTTTAGATAAACTTGTATTATCAATTTTGTGCAATTTGAGTTGCATAAATTCATTGTTAGATATTTATTCACCTAACTTGAAACAGCATAAGAATGAGATAAAAAGAATTATAATAGTGTAGCAGCTTCTATTTATTATATATAATTTAAACAAACAAAACTGCTATTTCATGTTAAGGTCATCACAAATTTTTTGTAAATTATTTTATTAATAATAAGAACTTTTCAAACAGTTACCTGCATTTTTTTTATTACTATTATAATAACTAGCGGAATGAATGGCAGCAACTTAAAACCTAAATTATAGGATGATTTATATGTTATTAAATCAACTGGAGCATTTGCTTCGTCCCACTAATCAAAAAAAGTTTCAGATTATCAAACAATTTACAGAACCTTTAATTTACCTTTAAGACTTTCTTGTTCAGTTGCTTCACAGTGCGCTGAGCAGTTGCAACTCGTTCCTTTAAAGTAACTAAATATTTTGCAATTAACATTCTCTTAGCTTCCGAATCGGCATGTTGAATTAGGTACCTTAAAGTAGCTTGCATTGTTACAATATGCCTTGTTGTAGAAAATAAACATTCAGCTACATCAAACGTGCTAGAAATTATATGATAAAAACAATGCCTTTAGTTTTATATAGAAATTTACGTAAAAATCTCGTTTCTATTCTTAATTGGAATCGATTTGTATTTGTAGGGTTGTTTATGGAACCTATACAGCCCTCCTAAGATGCGATTCTGTTGATACGGTTTGATAATTCCAAGCGCGCTAAGTTTCCCCCGATCAAGCGTTAAAAAATCTAATAAATTCGTTTGGTTTTCGTAAAAAGTCGATTGCAGCGCTTCACATTTCATTCCTCTCAGCATTAACAAAACATCAGGCATAAATTTACGTCTGAAACGCATATAACATGAAAAAGAAATTAAATATTGTTAAATTAAGTTACTCGACTATGTCATGGAATGTGTAATGGCTGCAAGTGACTTCAAATTGATCAGGTTGCTTATTATTAGGGAATAATTCAGAGAGCCCGTAATATCCATTCTGACTTGCATAATCTAAAGCCGACAATCGTCTTACATCCATTTTGGTGTAATCAACACCAGCATTTAGCAATATTTGCGCTACGTCTTTGTAATTACCACTTACAGCCCAGAATAGCGCCTGCAATCAAATGTTTTGCGTTCAATTCGTTCATTATATGATTGTTTCTAATTACCGTCCATCCTTGATTGTCTACGGCGTTTTTATCGCTCCAGGGAAGTAATAAGTTGACGATGCCGACGTTCCCTGAGCCAGCTGCTAACATAAATGCTGTTTGACGTTTTCTATTCACTTTGTTCGCTTCGACTTTCAAATCGATCAATTTCTTTGCTATTTCGTAAGATCTTTCATAGGGCGCTGTTGTTTTAGGGCAGTTTGCCGCTGCCATAAGTAAAGTATCCGAATCTGCAATAAATTCGCTTTTTATGATGAATTTTTCATTTAAATTGTGATTCTACTTCTAGTTTGATGAATGTCAGCGCCTCGTTTAATAAGTGCGTTGAATAGGTCCACATTTCCAATAACAGCTGCTAAAAATATCAATGTATAATCATCCTGAAGGATTGTATCAACGGAAAGTCCTAGAATTTTGTTTATGTTTGTAATTGATTTGTAATTTAATTGCATAGTCATGAATACCTTCATCCACACATTCAAGTACGCTTTCTGTATTACCCGAATTCGCATCATTGAATACATTTCGTAATTTAATCGCTCTTTTTTGCTCCTCTGTTAAAACTATCACTTGCGGTTTCGGCGCTTCCTAGAAAGATTTAATGATTAAATGACATAAATTAGATAAAAGGCACATACATAATCACCAAAATCGTCATCATCTAAGTCATCGTCATCATAATAATCGCAAGGCACATAATTACTCATTGCTAGAATGCTAAAAGAAAAAAATTGGAAGAATCAGCAGATTTGAAATTGTGAGGTTATAATAATAATGTAAATTGGGTTGCATACATATCATTTTTATGTTTTAATTAAAAAATTTTAATTTTAACGTTTATTTTCTATAAATTAATTAACATTTCAACACATATTGTTTGTTGTAGTAAAGATTCAATTAGAAGTGATCCCAAAACTATTGAATGGTAAAAAAAAATTAAGTTTTTGCTTAAATTATGTTAAAAATTATAGTAGTATATTTTTTTATTGTTTTCTTTATTAATTAACAATACTGCTAGAAGGGATCAGATATGTATTGACAAATTAAATTTATAACATTCAAAATCTCAAAACTATTGAATGGTAAAAAAAAATTAAGTTTTTGCTTAAATTATGTTAAAAATTATATATATTTTTATTGTTTTCTTTATTAATTAACAATACTGCTAGAAGGGATGAGATATGTATTGACAATTTAAATTAATAACATTCAAAATGTGAAAAATGAGGCATTACGAGTACATTGGTGTATTGAAAGTTGCCTATAAGAAAAGAAAGAAAAATGACGCTCGAATTTTTTCTGACAGTTTGCAAAATAATGAAGAGTTATTTAAATGTGTTGGCAAGTGATCAATTTAATAAACGTGCGCAAAACGCATACCAAAGTGATAATTTTATATTATTTATTAATAAATAGCTGCATACATAGTAAGTACAAATATATATTGTATATAAATAACATATTAATTATATCGTTTGATAAACAATACAACTTAGAAAAATCACTAGCAAATTGAATATAAAGCTCGTTTCGTAAAGAAATTTTAATAAAAAGCGGCATTTTTTCATATTACGTTCTAGAAAATATCTTTTGGCATATTTTCTCACTTGATATGTGTATCGTTTACATTTTTTTTAGGAAATTAATAATCAGCGTCATTTTTGAAGGTTAATTTAAGTTTTAAGCGTTTCAAGCTTGTTAGTTCCTTTTTTTATATATGATAATTGGAAGCTTTTTGATTTATCACAAAAGAAAACCACAAATTAGCACTTATTGTTTAAGAAAGCGTCTACATAACGGGATGATGCTCATAGTACTGTGTTCCTGGCGGAATTTTGTAACCAGGATATGTACTATTCAAGGCATGCTGATTGAAGAACGAACTGTAATCCTTATTAATGCGTCGTGGCCGCACCGCAGGACCTTTCGTCAGTTCGACGCGTTGCCGATTCTCCTCTTCCATTCGCTCTCGGACATCTTCCGGTGGCCATTTGAGGTCACCACGAAGATTCTTGCCTCCTACAACAGAATCATAATCACCTTTTTTGGAACGAAATTGATTAGATGTATGGATAGAACCTCTGAAGGTCGCCGTGGCTGGTTGTGAGGTGATGACGGGAGCAGGAGCTTGCGATATCGGCACTGAGGGCCTTAATTGGATTGTCGTCGGTGGAGGTTCCACTCGTTTAATAGGCACTATATACTGCTAAAGAAGAAGAAAACATTTGAAGAGAAAAATGCATTGCAATTCATCGTACATTGAAATTACTTGTGGTGGCTGTGGTGGTGATTGAGTTGCAGGTCTAATTTCGTTTTGTTGGGTTGGTGGATATTGTGGTTGACCTGCTGTTTGATATTTGGGTTGAGGTGATGTGGGAGATTGGACGGGAGCCCAAGTTTTAGACACGGATTGATTGAAATTCGCTTCCGGTTGCTGATGCTGCTGCTGATGCTGCTGCTGCTGCTGCTGATGATGAATTGGATTTGGTCGAGGTGATACTGAAGTGTATTGAGCTCCCCCCTTAATAGAACACGTGAATTAATCATGAAACAATTTAATTACAGTAAAAATTCGATTACCGCAACTTCGATTCACGCAACAACATTCGCTAACTGCAACTCTCTATAAGCGCAACTATTTTTGAATTCATGTCATTCAATAACTGCAACTGGTGAAATCATATTTTTCAGATTGGTGACACTGCCTCTGACATTTGACAGTTCTAAACTTAAATCAGTATTTGAATTTTATATAAATGCCGTATAAACAATTAACTATGAGAGAAAAAGGTAATATACTAATAAAATTATAAGAAAATATTAAATATTTGATGTACAAAAAACTCGGCGTTTGAATTTTCCTGCAAATCTAGGGTATTTAGTGATCTTAGGTTACTGACTGACGTTTAATGCTATGTCCACACCGGGATACATTTTGTTGGCAACATGTTGCCAACACTTTGTTGAGATACATTTTATGTATCTGGATACAAGTTGATGGATAC
>JAODFZ020029207.1:0-12029 GCA_027574845.2 Deinopsis erosa
AGTTGTTTGTTTTCATCTTTTTGTTGTAGACTCTCTTTACTTTAGACCAATTAGTTAACTTGTTTTTGTGTAGTTTGTGTATAAATAAAACTATTCTTTGGCAATTATTCTTTGTTGGGGAAATTTTGCTGTTGCTCGTGGCGAATAATTTGTTATTTATTATAAATGTTTTTTTTTTTAATTTTTTTTTTTTTTTTTGAAAAATACTACAAATTGGTAAACAAAATGAATGTATAATTTAGTATAATAAGTGCGCTAGTGCATCAAGCAAAGCAAATTAACGTTTATTTGTTTCAGTGATTGTCATGTCTGTAGAACAAGATGACATTGCCTCGCAACATTCCACACAGCCTAATAGCAGGAAAGTCAGCATCATAACGCACGATCCAAACTCAATCCATGGCCATGATAATCTAGCATTCGAATCGCCCAGAAGCCGGAAAGTCTCTTCAACATCCGACCATGCGGAAATGGGGCCAGTGCGGAAAAAGAGCATTTTACATAATGCTCATGCATTCGAAAATGCCAATACACTGAATACCATTTTTCATCCCCATGAAGGTAATTATAATTTGTTTTTATGATGATACGCTATTTAGTACTAAATTGATGTGATTTAATTAATTAATGATTGTTACAAAATTTTAAACTATCATTGAATTAATTGCAAACTTCGGATGTAGTCAATTGAAAACCGATAATAATTACCATTCATTGTTACATATTCATGTCATGTAAAATTATTTCCTTTTAAATTAATTCCATATAATTACCAAATTGAGTTTGAAACAAAATTTTCGCAATGTATGCAATACAGAAAATATGAATCCAATAAAATTGCCTATACATTTATTTATTTGTTTATGTTCAACAAAAATATTTCTTGAATTGAACAAATTTTGATAAGAGCTGACCAACATGGCTTGTCATTCGCATCAGTTGCATTTCAAATATAAATTTTAAAGAATGTGTGATTATATTGATAATTTTTCAGAACCAATTAAACAAGTGAATGGTGATATGAGAATAAAGAAGCATTCGGTACATTCGGTAACAGATTCCACACATTCCCGTACAAGATTTTCAGATGTTGTTGATGATGATGACAAGTAAGTGGCATGTTATTTATTTTCCTATTATATAAGTTATAATCAACATCATTTATTTAAAAGTTTCATTTCATCCATAGGGAAATTCCATGTTGTGGTTCGAACACGTATGTACCCTGCAATTTTATCGACATAGTTTGCACGGTGCATGTCTTTCCATTTCCCATATTTTATTGCTTATTTTTTATATACTTGTATAATAATAATAATAAATGCAAAGCACATAGTGTACATATATTGGACTTTGTTGTCATGTTGTTGAGCGTGATTCTGTTATAGGTCATGGTGGTACACGTTCTGTTTGAAATGCAGATCAAATGAGCCACCGCATCCTTCATGGCAACCACCAATGTGGAATAAAATTTGTCCTTATCCATTCTGCCCAACTTATAGACAAGTATCAAGAATAATTGCTCTGAGCCTTATTGGCATATTATTGTGGTGTGTTGTTTATTCAGTATTGGGTGATACAGCCGCACCAGGAGGACAATTATTTCAACTAATCTTGCTGACAATATGCGCACATTTTGGTGGCTGGTTAATGAGTTTAACAACTCTTCCAGCTTTAATTGGAATGCTATTTACTGGATTAATATTCTCCAATGTTGGCATTGTTGATTTTGATGAGGGATTTAAAGAAGTCACAAAAGAATTAAGGTTTTCTTCAATATCATCAATCAATAATTCAATTATATTTATTCTTTTCATTACAGGAAAATAGCGTTAGTCATTATTTTAATCAGAGCTGGATTAGATTTAGATCCACATGCATTAAAGCGCTTAAAGTTTACTGTGGTCAAGTTGGGTTTAGTACCATGGATAGTTGAAGCTCTAATAATGGCTTTAACAACACATTTCTTTTTGGGTCTTCCATGGGTATGGGGCATTGCTCTAGGAGTTATAATTGCTGCGGTCTCCCCCGCCGTTGTCGTTCCTTGCTTATTCCGTTTACGCTCTAAGGGCTATGGTGTGGCGAAAGGCATTCCAACATTAATTATAGCAGTTGCCGGTATTGATGACGCCACATCTGTAGCAATTTATGGAATAATGCAAAGCATTATGTTTTCTAATGATTCATTAACATCGCAAATCCTACAAGGACCAATTTCAATAGTCGGCGGAATTGGATTTGGTATCATTTGGGGTTTAATATCAAATTACGCACCAGAAAAACACGATCCGTTTGTAGTTCCATTACGAATACTCATGCTGCTTGTCGGTGGACTTGTATCCGTATTCGGTAGTGAATTAATTGGATATGGAGGTGCTGGACCGCTTGGATGTGTAACGGCCGCTTTTGTCTCATTGGTGTGCTGGTCGAAGCAAGGATGGGAGATCGAAGAAAATCCAGCGTCGACGGCATTCGAAATATTTTGGATGATTTTTGAACCGATTTTATTCGGCAGCACGGGAGCGCAAATAAAAATTCGCGAACTCGATCCGCATGTTGTCAGTATTGGTGCCGGTTGTTTAATAGCAGCTGTTTTTATTAGGATTATAGCAACAGTATTGATTGGAATTGGATGTAAATTAAATTTGAAAGAAAAAATATTTGTAGCGTTGTCTTGGATGGCAAAAGCAACCGTTCAAGTAAGTTTACGAAACATAAACATAAAACTAAACTAATATAAACATCTTTAGGCTGCTTTGGGACCTGTAGCATTAGGTTTAATTGATCCTTCCAGTGTTGAAGAGAAAGAATACGCTGAAAAAGTACTAATGGTCTGCGTATTATCGATTATGTTAACTGCACCGACTGGAGCAATACTAATCACCTTGTCTGGTCCTCGATTATTAACTAAAACTAAATATCCTATCGTTCCGGAAGAGTGGCGACGAAGTCATCGCCCTTCAATTCGCGACATTAGCATTATTGATGAGGAAGAGGAGCGCGACGATACATTTGATAATTCTCATAGTGAAAATGTCATAAAAGAATCACAGAAAGGTGATGCCTAATTCATTTACGTAAATTTTTATCATAAAAAGCAAATTTCTGCTTTTTATAAACAACGAAAATGCGCTAAATATTTTTGTAGAAATTTTAATAATAAATAGCATAAATTAGAAGATTATTAAATACCAATGCTCAACATATTTTACTTGTATATAATATATAAACTATTTTAATACTAATTTATGATAGATATTTATTTTTAATTCTTTAGAAAACACAATTTTAAATAAACTCCATTAAACATAATTTTTAACAAATTAATTTTAGTTTAGTAACTAAAAAAAAGTATTTTAATTGTATCATATAAGCATGTAATCATTTAAGATATATGAGGAATGTTTTTTCTTAAAAGCAAATTAAAAAAAAAAATAGAAGATGAAGCAGAAGAATAATTCAAAGGCATGTGATATAGTATTATTAAAAAAGTTTATACTTATAGAATTTTTATATTTAATAGCTATGTACAATGTATCAAATTTCATTAGTTTTTTTGCTATAATAATATTTATAATTTATGTATTTGAAAGTTCAATAGACTCCTTCAGTATTAACAGCATAATGAATTCTTTTACAATCACTTTTAATAACTTGCATTAATAACTTGTTTGTTTTCGAATGAAAATTAAATAGAGAGAGAAAGAATGAAGACGTCGTCGAGTTGAACAAAACGAAATATTTAAATGAAAATGATTATGAAAATTGTTTGCAAATATTGCAGTACATTAGAGATTTCTAGTCTTGTATAACTCGACGTGACAATCGTTACAATGAACTACAACTAGACAAAAGTTTTATTTTGCGAAATTGGTCGGTGAAAATGCCACCTAAATATGGCACATGCAGTTATGTTAGTTTTCTTTTTTATGTCATTACAATATATTAAAAAAATCTCACTGCATTCATTATCTACAACAGGTCTAGTCAACTAGAAGAAATTTGTACATTTACTTTCAGTACGTTTTTGTACGATTACCAAGAATGTTTTTACACAAGAAATAAAAAAATAGTTGAACAAGTTCCTTGAAAGGTTACATACTCATAAAATCAGATTTCTCGTGGGAAATTTTCAACTAAAACTAACTCTCAAATAAATAACTTTACTAACAAACACAACCAATGAAAATGAATAATTTTATTTAAAAATTTCACATGAAAAATCTCTTTAAAGCAATGAACTTTTTTTTTATATTTAACAACAGTCCCAAGAAAAGCTCTGAAGTAGAGAAATCACAGTAACATATTTTTGGTGTGAATTTACCATTGAAAATGTTATGTCGGGCGAAATATAAATTAAGTCATAATCGTTGTATTGTGATTGGTAACTAACTAATTCATTTAATACTAAATTAATTCTAAATAAATTGATTGTCGTTTCTGTTTAACATAAAAAAATAATTGTAATCATTTAAATCGTCTGTTGTAGATAACAATATTTATTTTATTGGTTTTTATAAAATTTATTAATTTAAAAAAAATTTATTGATATTTTAATAAGAATTATTTATTAATGAAAAAACTATCCTTCTTTAAAGCATCATTTTATGCAAGTTTTTTTTTACATCTACTTATAATAAAACATTATGTTTTATTTTCTTCATTTCTAACAGCAGTGCAAACTTGAACTTTTTTGTCTCTCTAGTAATAAATTTCCTAAGTTTCAGTCATTGCATGACATTAAATTCTTATAATTTACAGTAATATCACGTAGTATTTTAAAAATATTTTAAAAACTAATTGTAAGTTTAAAAACGTTCTTTTTTTATTTTTGATAAGCAATTAATCCATTTCATCATGTTTCACAGCAACGACAAATGTGATTTTCGTTATGTAACGCAAAATGTTTCGCATCTGAGTCAAATGTGTTATAAATAATAAATTGACAAAACATATTACGACCATTCTTATTATTTCATATGAAATAAATGAAAAAAATGCATAAATTGAAACGAAATCATAATAAGAATGGTAAATCTTTGTAAAATAATGTGTATATTATATAAGAGAACGAATCTCCTAGAATTTCAGTTCCTTGAATATAAGCTATGATACAGTATATATAAAATACATAAATTTATACAGCTTCAACAGTATTTTTTCCATTCCTTACAAATAAATTTAAAAATCCTAAATATAGCTAATTTTAAAGCTTGAATATTTCTACTATCTCAATTATAGATTGATTAAAAATTGAGCTATTACTCAAATATGGCACCAAACTGGTCAAAATTTTTAAAGTTTATCTATTATTATATGTAAGGTTTTATTTCATCACAAGTTACGGAACATCTCATGGAAGAAAACCAACTCAATCGTATTCACGATGATGGCTGCGAAATTCACGTTGATCCTCAAAATCCATGTCAGCAAACCGCTCCAAAAGTTCCTGTCGATAGTTTCTGCCTTCCTGACGATAGTCGTAACCTCTTCTCTCATCATATCCACCACGCTCATCCGTCATTCGTCGTTCATATCTTTCCTTCGATCTCATTCTACTGTCTACTCTATCATCATATCGCCTATCAACTCTATCATCTCTAAACTCTTTAGGAAATTGCGGTTTGTAATACACTTCATCTCTGAGGTCGTCATGAAGTTCTTCTTCAATGGGTTGCCCCGCAGAAAGCCTCCACTAGATGGGATTGAGGCAACGTCTTGAGGAACCTCTATGTGTAGGATATTCTTCTTCTCTAGTTGCTCTATGATCTCTAGGAGGTCTTTCTAAGGTCCTATCCATTCCTCGATCTCTATAATCTTCACCTTGCATATGTGATGAAGGATTGTGTCTATCTCGTATATATTCTCTATCCATATATTCGTCATATTCTCGATCTCTTTCCAAACGGGGTCTGCTACGATTATGGCCCGTATGAAAAGTTGAAACTGTCAATAAAACAAACACATATTACTCATATTACACAATAAAATTGAAACAAAATATTGAAAACCAAATACAAAAACGCAAAAACATAACTTAATAGTCTTGAAGTAACATTGGCACATTTAAGCTAACCTCACGAAGAATACTTGGAATAAATCCAAAAATATCTTAATAATTCACCATAATATACACAGAATTCATTGATTTTGGCCAAATTCCACAATATTTTATTGCGAATAAAATCACATGCAATTCTGCCAAGAATCATTTGTTTGCTAAAATATGCCAAGGCTAGAATGCACAAAAACTTCGTTTTGTTCCTCCAAATTATTACAATTGCATAATAATTCATCATTCATCAAAAGCAAATAAATCTCTACTCAACAAAATAGTTAATTATACAGCTAATAAATAATCACAATCACAAACACAACATTACTTACAAAAAAATCAATCTAAATGATAATTGCAAAAGCCCTAATAAGTTAGGCAAACAAATCAGTCGAACCAGCTCGCCAAACTTTGCCTGGACATGGTGCCACTTCACCTTATACATAGTGATGTAAATAAGATTTTTAATTATTGTGCAAGCACAAGCGAAGCAATAAATGGTGCGTTGCGAGGCAAATTATCGAAAAGAAGAAAAAAAAAACAAAAAATCAATATATTAAAACAAAAGAAATAATAAAACCGTGCAAGTTAAAACAAATTTTTTCAAAACCTGATTATAATAATATTTAATTATAAATAAGTGCAAATTTATTGCATAGCCGGAATGGGAGTCATTGAACCAGAAAAATCTGAAAACCGAAATCATTAAGTATACAATGAAAACACTACTGATGCTTAAAGCTTAAAATTTATTTATGTTTTTGGACCCATCTATTACATATTTTGTACATTTAAATAGTAACCATCAAATATATGTTTTGCGGAATGATTTTTACGACATATAAACTAAAATAAAAGTTTTTAATTTTTTTTTTTGGGTTAATAGAAATTGGATTCTTTTCT
Organism: Deinopsis erosa; assembly: GCA_027574845.2. Taxonomy (NCBI): domain Eukaryota; kingdom Metazoa; phylum Arthropoda; class Insecta; order Coleoptera; family Staphylinidae; genus Deinopsis; species Deinopsis erosa. Next base: position 6,959 of record JAODFZ020029207.1, read on the forward strand.
AAAATTTTAATGCAAAATGATTTCTTATTAAATATATATGGAAATCTTTTAAGAAATTAAGAAATAAGTAACTAAATATTGCAAAATGCATAAAAAATGCTTGAAATAAATAATAATAATAAAATCATAGTCATGCAGTGACTATAAAAAAGAAAGTGATTCTAGAGAGTCTACAGAATCCCAACTTTGCAATCCAATATATTTAACACCTGGACGACTACCTCTAGAATCATGTGCATATCCCCCATATACTTCATGGTGGGCTACAAAAAAATATTAGTAAATGTTAGTTATGTGTACTAAAATTAATGATTAGTCAATTTATGTGATTCGAATCTTTTTTTTTGTAAGGGGCAATTTATGTACCTGGTAGTGTTGGTCGACCTGGTTCGCCACTTGGAGATGCTTGTGGAGATGAACCAATTGGTCTTGGAACAGTTGGAACAATTTCAGGATGTGTTGCTCTCCAATAAGCCTAAATTATTAAATAATACATAAAAATATAAAGAAAAATGCAAAGTTTACCTCTAAATATTCTGCAATGTGCTCACATGCATCTTCCAATTGATTCTCATCTAAAATGACGTCAAACATTTCTGGTGGACATTGCGCTAATTTTTCAGATGCTACTAATTGCACATTTAAATGACGCGCTTGACTTTTACCCCTTGATTTAATTAATCTTTGCAGCACCTTTAACATATTTTTTATTAATTTTTATGCGAAGATTTTAAGAAAACTTACTTTAGGACTTGTAATTTTTAAATAAACAATTGTAGGAGCTAAGGAGGTTTTGGCAAGCTGTGAAGGATGGTTTATTGTATCACAATCTAAGACTACAAGTTGTAATGTTCGCGCTAGTTCAAATATCCTTTCGATTTCATTTTGGACCTCAGCCAAACAAGTTGATCGTGTGTTAGAACGTTCCATTATCGCTCGTTTTGAAGGATTATTTAACAACGAACGTTTTGCTAGTGAAATATCAGCCATAACTCTTGTTATAATTATTCTAAAACTTAGAACATAAATATAAAACTAAACAAAAATAGTATATTTCATTACTTTCCCTCAAATCTATGTTTAAGATAATCGAATAAGGCTTTTTGCATCATATCCGTCACTTCGTAGCCTTTCAATGAAGGACCAACTAAGACTACAGGTCTCATTGAAGGCACAACATCGTATGGTGCAGTCGCCTCCTGCTTTTTAAAGAACGGTTTCTTCTTTTCTTTAGCTGGAGGCGTAGTAAGTGATTTTCCTGATCTTGGATTTCCAACCGAATCAGATTCATCTCCTAAATAAACAGAATTCAATTAATTCACAAATTATTGCTCAACTTCTACATATTCACATGCAACTTATCAATTAATTAATAGAAATTAAAAACACTACGGCTATTCTATTCTACTTAAGCTACAATTAGTTCGAATCTAGTCTATTTTCTACTCTCCCACTTTTTTTTTGTTATGTGATTGATTATTATAGGATGAAATATGGAACAGGATGGGAAAGGATATTTGCATGAAGGATATTCAATATTGTATCGGATGTAGTAAGCAAGAAGTGTGATACTTATCACGTTTTTAGTACGTTAACTGAAAAAGTTAATAGAACAAAATAAAATTAACAACCAACATTTATCCGTGCAGCAGTTTTCACCAAAATAATGTAATATACTTTATATTTAAATTATAAAAAATATTGTGTCATTTGTTTTAATATACATACTGTGTATTAATATCATTTTGTTAGTGTTTTTTTCTTATTTACATGTACGAATCATTTTAGTTAATATAAAAAACAAAATGCGGGTTTAGTTTAATTTATGATCAACATCAACAATATTTATAAAAAAAAAAAACGAACTAATTAAGTTAGAACTAAAATAAATTAAGTAATTTATAATGTTAATTAGACAACAAAGATAATTTTTAAGTTTGTTTAACGAAATAACTTAAAATAAGTTGTTTAGAGAAAACCTTCCATTGTTTTGTAATTTTTAAGTTAAAAATAAGAAAATAAAGCGTTAAAATGTTTTGATGTTGAATCTGATCATAAATATTCATTTATTTTTTTTAAATGGGACACGTAAACATAAACCACGTGACGAAAACACCAAAAAACACGAAAAGTGTGGTGTGGAGAGGACATACCGGGCGTAGGAGGGGTGCTACCTCTGGAAACATCGTTACCAGTAGCCCCAATATTCGAGCTTGAACTCGTTGCTTTACTTGAATAGAGTTTAGTCCTAGTTTGCGAGGTCTGTTGCAACCTCAGGTTCTCCAGTTTCACAGGAGAAGGAATGAAACCAACGTCACAGCCTTCCTTTACCAAACGCCCAATCCACCAATTATTATCATATTTTTCCTAAAGACATAAAGAACATTTCTTTTATAGATTTATGCAATTTGAATCATCGAAAGTGATTCACCTTGATGTGCAGAAAGTCTCTAACGTCAAATGAAATTGCGTAACCGTGAACGGGTGAATCATCGTCGACGGATCCGTCGTAAGCGACGTTGGTTCGTACTGCAAATGCTACCGGCTTTGTCTATAACAGAAATAATAAATCACTGAAATAAACAAATAGCACAATGGCCGCTGTTTTTGCGCCAAGATTTAATGAGCTTGTCATAACAACAATGAAGTGTAGCAATTTTTGGCCTAAAATATTTTTCTTTTCACAAAAATTTATCATCAATTGATTAAACAACTCAATATATTTTTAGAACAAAGAAATGAGAATTGTTTAGTGAACTATAATACCCAAATAATTATTATACAAAAGAAAATTTATTTTCATCGCTTGAATAAATTATAGGTCACTTGAAAATAATATCCCGCGTTTTCTATTTGAACAATATACATTCAAAACACAATAATCTATATTCAACAACACCGCAAATAGAAATAGCTTATTGATTAAAACTCCTCCTTGGTATAAGTATATGCGATAAAAGAAAAACAAACAAATTAATTACACTTAGATTTTCATTTTGATAATTGACTTGAAATCCAAAAATAAATCCGCAACGTGTAAAATGACTAAAAGTAAATATTTCTGACTCTTTTGTTTAATATATTTCAACACTTTTGTGTATATCTATCTGTGTGTGTGTGTGTGTGTGTGCGTGAGAAAGAAAATCCACGAAAGTAATTTTACCCTAGCTTTTTCGAGCTGGCTAAGTGCTTGCCGTTCCTTCTCCCGTCGAAGGGTTTCCTTTTCTTCGTCCAGCGACAGATCCGAAGATGGCTGTGAGTAGTTAGAGTCAGCTGAGCCCTGCAAAACCATTTACACATCTAAAAAAACCGCATTATGCAAATTTAATACAAATTTAACACTATGCATGTAATGTGCCTAAAAAATTTTATACTAAATTGCATTAATTTTAATAAAACGCACATTTAGTGCAAATTTCTAAAACTATTTGTATGATTCTTACAATGATTCTGAGCAATTTATTACTAGTAGCATATTATTATAGCAATAGTTGACATGCAAACTGCAAAATATAGAAGAAGAATAAAGCACATTGCATTTGATAATTGGTTTAGCATTTGAAACATGCAACAATTCTGACATTATACTGTTCAATATTAATGATTTAATGATTGATTTCTTTTCTACTGCAACTTTTGATTTATAGATTCTTACCAGAGAAGTGTACTTGGACATAGATTAGTTGCGATGCCACTGGCAAGCATGCGACAATATATAAAAAATGTGTCAGCTGACCAGTGACATACAAAAAAATTCTAAAATTTCTTTTTTTTTTTCATCTAATATTTTCATATTATTATACAATTCATATTATATATTTGCAAAACTAGATTAATTATTTTTGCGTTTGTATTGTAGAATAACTGTGCTTTTCCCAGTCTCATTAATCTGGTTTTGTTTGAGGTCAAACTCACTGTATGCAAATAATATTTGTTCATCAAAAACGTAAGATTTGGTAGCCATGCAAAAAATATTTTTATGAATCAACATCTGTTTCATATGTACACATTTCCTGTAACACTTTGCATTAAAAAGACGTGGTGATAAAAACACATAAGCACTTTAAAAGACTTTAAAAAGCTTCAACTAAAATATTATTTTTATATAATAAAAAAAGCTTTCAAAATAAAATCGAAACTTGTATTCATTATAAACAAAATAAAATTTTAATGAGAACTGAAAACGAGATTTCGCAAACTAATTGTAGGTAAGTAAAAAAATTTATACAACAAACAGATTAAAATATCATAAAAATACTTCTTTAAGCAAATTGCAAAATTTTTGATTTTCTTTCTCAATATTTATGTATTGTAGAAACTTTGCGTAAATTCTAAATAATTAATTAGAATTTCTTAAACATGCCATAATTAATTTATATAAACTATAAATAAGAATTGATTTTTCCATAATTTTTGTTTTGTCTTTTTAAGGTCACCATTAAACTGCATTGGCAATAACACGATTCCAGCATTATTTTATTTATTGACATTAACCCACACCTATAAATAGCCGTCCTATATATTTCCTAGAAATATTTACATTTATTTAATTCACGTTTTATGTATTATTGTCAAGATGTAATTTAATCTACAAACGATTTGTAACTGAATTCCAGCAGCAAGAGTACTGCAGTGATTTAGGCGCTGTATCAAAACAAAAAAACATTCAAATCAAAATATGCACTCGCTTTATTTAACAACATAAAATGTATAGTTATAAGCTATGACTAAATATATAACGATTTAGTACCTACTAAACAATTACTTAAAGTAAAAATAAAATGGAAATTGCGCCTTTTCAAAGATATAAGGCTTCGGGCGCCAAATTCAGTTGCTGCGGTGCTAATAAAATCATTATCATCATATAGTAGTTCCATTAACAAAGTCATTTATTTAATTATTATCAGTGGCGTACTATTATAGGTACATTTCTTATTTAAATTATCCTACATTTTGTTCGATTTGTCTATGGTGTATAATACGCCACTGACTATAACTACGCCTTTTACTTCTAGTTGGTAAATATAGATTATAAATATTCTGCGAAAGTTCAACATTCATCAAGCAAAAA
>JAODFZ020029218.1:0-43957 GCA_027574845.2 Deinopsis erosa
GTTTCAAACCAAATTTTAAGTAACAAGAAGGCTCAATAAAATCACATTATTATTAATATGAATTAAATAAAGGCTCGATTACATTGGGATAGTTTACTATCAACTATCCGTTTTTTTCACTATCTATTTGTAAAGTAACCGTGTGTCTTCATGTCACTAGCTAACTAGCCGCGAGTCATTTTGCTTTATCCGAACGCCGATTATCCGGATTGCTTTAAATATTTTCTTAATATTAACTATATGTCATCATGTATTTCGATTATCCGGATTTTTGATTATGCGGATTGCTTTAAATATTTTCTTAATATTACCATTATGTCGTCAAGTATTTCGATTATCAGGATTTTTCGTTGTCCGGACTGCCTTTATCCCCGAGCACTACGGACAATCGACGCTCTACTGTATTTAAGTTCCACTTTTTTTGCACAATTTTTATCAAAATTTAAGAAGTTATTACGTTTGACAGCTTAAAAAAACATTCAAATGATAGCTGTCAGTGGGAGGATTGATGTTTTTAAAAGGGTAGTATCTCGTTCGGCTGCGCTCGCCTCCCAAATTGGGTTCTGCGCAACTGCATTCTCGTTTTTCCAGTACTCTAGTAAACTATCCCAATGTAATCGAGCCTTACATAATGTTTAAATTTATTAAAATTTTCAGTTGCAATGATATTAGATTTACAATTAGTAGAAATAAGAAATACCTGATCAGAGGCAGATTTAAGACATTCAACAGCTGCCGAGCGTTTGAGTTGTTCAGCATCAGCGTATCCCCAATAATTAGAAGAACGACAGAATCTTTTCCTGCCTCCTCCAGATCGTCTCACATCCTACACATGCAATTTTTAAAAATGTTAATACTAAAACAGACTAACTTAACAAACATGCGGACATCTTTCACCACCGAAACGTGTTAGTTAACTAAAACTCATAATCCCAAAGAGAACCATAAATAATAAACAAGAAAATTGCAATATAATGAGAAAACAAAGTATTTCGAAGAAACACTTTAATGAGTTTCTATTGAAATAACAAAATAAACTAAAGGAAAGAAATGCAAATATTATTTAGAAAAAACTAATTATTAACCTTATTGGGATTAGTGAAATGTAGATCTTGATCAGGACAAATAATATCAACAGGATCCCTATAGAGTAGACTTAGCACATAACGTGTATAGACTACTGCATCAATACCACGAGCTTCCAACTGTTCTTCAAGCCAATCAGACACTGCTGAGGGCATGGAAACCAGTTGCGGATACTTCATACTCTCCTAAAATAAAATTAAATTAATCAAGAATCGATTTAGGATATTAAAATCTTACTTCTCTCGCTTTGTTTTGTTTCTTTCTCAATAAATGTGATGACAAAAGGCCATGCGAGGTTAATTTAGTTCACGGGAGGTGTGTGAATGTTTGCTATTATAAAGTACGGTGTAATTAATTCGATTTCTACACATTGTATAAAAATTTCGGTAGAAACCAATCGAACGCATTTACAATTTCATTATGAATAAATAAAATGAACTTTTTAAAATAAAAATATATACATCAAAAAAGAACTTGTTATATATTAGGATTTGTTTTAATAGCGCATATTATACACTGTACTTTTTAATTTTCTTGATGACCCCCATTGTAGACCTATAAATAAATAATAATTTTAGTAAATGATTTCAATTAGCATGAATTAAACAGCAACCGTTCTTTACTATTTCTTTGCAAAAACAAAATTTTTAATTCATTTTGTATTATCAAATTAGTATTTCTATAGTAATTATTGTAACACTTAAATGTACTGTATGAGTCATAAACAAATAAATGAGCAAGATAAGTAACAAACAATAAATAAATATAGAAAGAAAGGTTGCATCTGTACAAATATTGCGCTTCCGATTCTGTTTCCGACATTGGCATGAATCTTCCAGGAGTTTTAGATCCTATAAGATGCTGCGTGGATTGAAATGGCGCGCGAAGATTATTCCCGCCATTCTTAATTTTGTCGAATAACGTCAGTGAAATGATCATATAATATTTTTAGATTTGCTTTGTGTAAAAACTTTTAGTAATGATTTTGAAATTGTGATGCATTTCAAATGTAATGCAATTATGACTAATAAATGCCAAAATTTTCATTACACCACACATATGAATGTTAAATTTGTCGCATCCATTTATAAAACATAATTAAAACTCACCAATTAGATTTAAATCAATTATTGAATTATTTGCGTTAATTGATTTTAATTAGTGTTGCTATATTACCTATTACCTATGTCATGTGTTAGACAAATTTTGTGTTTTAAATAAATTTGAACTAAACAGCACGCACAAAAATAATAAACACATTGATATTTTGCTATTTAATAATGATAAGTTGTCAAGGTGAACAAGGAAAAACAAAAGAATAGCACGAGCAACTAGAACAAGATCGCCATTACATTGCACAATAATTTCATTTGTTTCATTATGGTAACGACACGACAGAATCACTTCAATTTTATCACCTACGTTTAGTTAGCGATTGTTTATGAATAAATGGATTTACCTTACTAACGGGGTTGTTGTTTTATTCTAAAATTGGTTTACACACCCCACAATTAACAAAACATGGCAGCTAGGCACAATGGCCAGAGTGCCAATCAAAACGTATCCCGCTCAAAGTGCGCTTGGGCAGTAGATACGTCACAATAGGAGATGGGCGCGTGTTCATCACATTCAAGGACTATTTACCTTTGTGCGCTTTGCTTCATACATTTAATTTTTTATTTTGTTGTCTGTGTCTGGTGCAGTCAAACAATATTTTTGACCCCGTCGAGACAGATTTTGCGGCCTACGCAAATAAATTCTAAAAAAAAGTTATTTACTTCTATTGATACATTTTTGCGTCTTTCAAAACTTTTTACGAAGGATTATAATAAATTTTACAGAGTAAATGAATATTTATAAATAACTATTTATAGTATTTCCCATTCGTTTTATTCACTCTAATTGTAAGTAAAATAATTGAAATTAGCAAAAAACAAATTTTAATAAAATAGCAGGTCCCTCTAACTGACAATAGCAAAACCAGAATCTTTCTTTTTACAGTTGGCAAAACAACTTAATGACATGTACGATGACATTTTCTCTTTACTTTTTTTCTAAATCAGAATTATTAACCTCAGCTTGGATGAAATTAATTTTATGTAATTGAATATTAATGGATATAAATAATTTATTATACCAAATTGCTTAAAGATAAATTCTAGAGGAAATAATATATATTTACTTGAACAAAATGCAAGTATTTTTACGATCTCCTTACATTCTTAATGGAAGTTGCAATATTTTTAAAAAATGTAAGTTTTTACATTATTATGTGATTATTTCAACATGACAGTGCAAAACATCTAAACAATAATCGTCTTTGATAACGAGAATTATTATTAAAAACGTTATACACGAAAATTATTAATTTATTCATTGAAAAACGAATTCGACGATTATTATTTACAGTTATTTCATTGTTTGGATAAAAAATAGAATATTATCTAATGAAAAATATAATTGTGTAAAAGTTTATCTATATTCAGGTATGACAATATGATTGCTATGTATATTTATTCTATTGTTGTTAAGGTGGAAGACACGTGTGGATCAAAAATCATTCATAAAGTTGCAAATTCTTACGTAATATTGTTTAATATTATAATATTGAAACGATCATTGCGCAAAGTTTAATACAACACTTATCTAATCAGTTTAATTAATAAATGTAATAAAGTTTTATGTTTTTTTTAGGTTGTTGGAGATGTAATTACAGTATATCGACAAATAAACTCATTAACGACATTAAATTGAAAAATGCAACAAGAAAAACACGTCAAATTCTAGCGTATACCCCTAACCCATTAATTTGTCGATATAATTTTGATGAATTTCATAATGGCTTGCTTCTGAAACCTACAATTATAAGAAATTTTTCGTTAAGTAGTATACGATTTGATAAGGAGCCTTTGAAACCATCATCGCAAGTTGAAGTCACTGTACAGGCTTTGAAGCAGAAGCAGAAGGAGATTGAAGGATTGAAAAGTAGTCCTATACAGGCACAAGAACCACCGAAAGCAGTTGTGACGAAATCGCTAAAACAAAAAATTGTAGCTGAAATACTACATTACTACCATGGTTTTAGACTTCTGTTTATTGATATGCGAATATCAGCTGGCCTGTGTTGGCGTGTCTTAAATGGATATTCATTGTCGCGCCGTGAACATCGTCTTTTAACTCGCACCGTTGGTGATATGTTTCGGTTGGTTCCCTTTTCCGTATTTATTATAGTACCATTTATGGAATTACTATTGCCAATATTTATTAAATTTTTCCCTGGTATGCTCCCATCAACATTTCAAACAGCTAATGAGAAAGAGGATAAGCTGAAGCAAAGTCTTAAAGTGAAACTTGAAATGGCCAAGTTTTTGCAAGAAACTTTAGATCAAATGTCCGTTGAACATACGGATCATCGGTCTGAGGCAGCGAAAGAATTCGCTGAATGGTTTCATCGCATTCGCACAACTGGCGAACATGTTTCGAATCAAGAGATATTAAAATTTTCGAAATTATTCCATGATGAAATAACGCTGGATTCATTATCGCGAAATCAATTGGTTGCGTTATGTCGCGTTTTAGAAGTGCAAACATTAGGAACGAATAATCTATTACGTTTTCAATTGCGTATGAAATTAAGATCGTTGGCAGCTGATGATAAAATGATACAAAAGGAAGGAATTGATTCGTTGAGCTTATGGGAGATGCAACAAGCATGTAGGTCGCGCGGTATGAGAGCGTATGGTGTCACTGAGGCAAGATTACGCGCTCAATTAGAGGATTGGATTCATTTAAGTCTAAATGAAAAAGTCCCACCGTCCCTATTGTTATTATCTAGAGCTCTAATGTTACCTGATACGATTCCAACTGAAGATAAGCTAAAAGCTACGATATCTGTATTGCCCGATACAATTGTAACACAAACGAAAGCCGCAATTGGTGAGAAAGAAGGCAAGATTGATAATAAAGTACAATTAGAAATAATTATGGAAGAGGCTAGAAAGATTAAGGAGGAGAGAAGAGAAATTAAGGAAGAAATAAAGAAGAAAGAACAGGATAAGGACAAGGAAATCTTATTGGATCATGCTCCTATACTGACAGATGATGCAGCGAATTACATGCCTTCTACGGCAAAACCTTGTCCTAAAGACAAAGAGGATGAAAAACGTGAAATTCTGCAAAGTAAAGATGTTGCAGCGCTTGAGGATGCTTTAGATGCAATATCTAAGGATAAGAAAGTTATAATCGAGAAAGTAGAAATTGAGGAGTTGAAAGAACAGATGGCTGACTATCATGAAGACGTACAAGATTTACATAAAACAATTGCCGGATTGCCTAAAGCAGAAATAAAGGAAACAACAGCGGCTAAACGATTGTATAAGAAAGTGAATAAAATGATTGGAAATATGGATAAATTATTATCCGAATTGGAAAATAAAGAGAAACTGTTGAAGAAAGATTTAGAAAAGAAAGAATCTGATGTTCAGAAAGATGAATTATTGAAAATTGACGACATTATGGCTGCCATTAAACAAATTAAAAACGTTCCAGATGAATCGCGCCTAATACAAATTGAGCATGTTTTAAGTAAAATTGATGATGACCAGGATGGTTCAATTAAAATTGAAGATGTGTTAAAGGTAATCTCTAAAATAAAATTTAATATATACTTACTTACAGGATTCCAATAAGACTTTTTCTTGCACATCACATTATGTACTTGGTGGTGAATACACATTTCATTTCTCTTTTTTAGGTAATTGAATTTATTGGAAAAGAAAATGTTCATTTGAGTTCAAAACAAGTGGACGAATTACTTGAGCTACTCGATAAAGAAGAAATTCTAGAAGTTGAAGATAAAATTGAGAAAGCCCTGAAAAAAGAACAAGAATCAAAATTGGATATGATGCAATCGAATGAAGATTTGAAAGTAATTACGGGTATTGAAGAAAAATTGAAGAAAGATGGCCTGCAACCTCCTGTGTCCAGTATTGATCCAAAAAGCCAGGACAATACGACTAAAAAGCTTTAACTTATTTATATATTAATTAGCATATTTTTTTGTTGTTACCAAATAAATGTACAGAATAATTTAACTGGTTGCAGAATTTTTTAGATAATTGGTTGGACGTCAAACTTTTGAAATGATGAATTTTTTTATTACCTCATTACCTATACATGGAGTAAATTTTTATATATATTTTTTAAAAAAATGTCTTAAGTTTGTACTTCTGATTAAAGTGCTGGTTGGTGCGATTTCTAATAAAATTAGTTAAAAAACACCATTGGTTCATTTATTTTTCATATCTGAAAAAGAAACTGCATTTAAGAAACAATTTAATATAAACATTTCTTATTCAAACCTATTTTCTTACATACTATACATAGTACAAAAAAGTAATATTCCTCTGGTTAGGGAAAAGGAAACAGTAAGGTACTCTGTACAAAAAAACTATGCTACTGTACAATGATCACTGTAAAAGCAAATAAATTATAAATTCTTACATTTATAAAGTGAAACAATATACATATATGACAAATTAAATGATAATTAAATGTACAAAAAAACAGTTTTTTTGATGTACTAACAATAAGTGAGTAAGTGGGATAAGAATTGAAATAATTCATCGTTGTTAAAACAAAGTCGAGATCGCTTGATCCTGACAGACAACTAAATCCTTTATCAAATAGCTGATAGGTTTTCAGTTGTCTGTCAAAGAATACCTAAAATAATCTTAATTGGCACTTTGAATGAAATAGCACTTTAGAAATGTTTTTTGAAAGTTACGGAAATCTGTTTGCTAATTAAGAACCCAAGAATACTGAATAGCAAAACAAATCTGTACTTCTTTTTTTAAAATACCAATCTTTAACAGGCACAGTATACAAGTGACGAAAATAACCACTGTCAGTAGACCAGCTACAAAAGATAAGAAAGCAAACTAAAGCGTATTTCATTTATTATAAACTAACCAAAAAAAAAAAAGATAAAAAGAAAAGAAACAAAATATAACTCTAATTGTAAGACAAATATATAAAATTAGTTTAGTATCTGTAAGTAGCTGCTCTACTATCAATAATTGGTATATACTTTGAAACAACATTGATATATAATCCCTCTGTTCCGAGGTTTTACCCCAGACACCAAGAAATAGTCAACAAATGAGTAGAGAGTAGACTAATTACAACTGGTGACCGGTATAAGTCACTAGTCACTACTAACAGGAAGATAAACCGTGCATATTCAGCATTTCATTCAAGTCAATGTACAAATATCTGTTATGTACAGAAAAAAACATCTCACGTGCATACACACAATATTTAGAGTCTCTTATAAATTACACAATTTGTTATCACACAAGAAGTAATTTACAAAACTGTTTGCTGGCTACAATAAGCGTCTACTATCACAAATTAAGCAGGCTCAGATGAGTCCATTGTCGAATTTTGTAAATTGTCATTTCCACCTGCAGATGCACTATTATTACCATTGCGTTCAGTCAAATCATTTTCAGTTTTTATATGTCGATTCAATATAGCAGTCAATGTAGATAAAGAATCTTTAACAGCATGATAGATAATGTTCTTAATTTGTAATTTGTCTTCATGATTTGAATGAGTATCAGATAAGTCTCGGAATTCTTGCGTTAAATGGAAACAATGTGAAACATTTTCGGGTGATACAAAGTCTTCAGCAACTTTTATACAATTATGTAGATTGCGTACTTGATGTGGAGCCCCGGCCGGAATGAATACTGCGTCGCCTAAACATTGCACAATTGCGTAACCTTCAACGCCATACTCTTTATATAAACGTTCACGTAATGGGCCATCCAAATAGCAGCTCTGATCGTGAATTGGATCGTGATTTGGTTTTAAAATTCCACCTTTCTCTACTACTACTTTGTTTAATAGATCTCTGATTTTATCAGCATCTTTAGCATTATAAATATGCCATAAAGCACCAGGTAATGCACCTTTATTATCTCGGACTCGTCGTCTTGTGAGAATATCGCAACCGGCTTCATCAATCGCACGATAAGCTTCCTTAACGTGTTCTTCGCTATCAGTATCCTTAGGAATTCCAACATACACCATTACATTTACAGCATCGGATATATCCAAATGTAAATTTGTCGTGCCTTTAGATGGATGTAAAGCTGAGCCATAGGCATTGTACATTTTCGGTCCCAAATCAGGTCGTACAAAGCAATCTGGCAGACGGCTTGCTAAATTCAACTTTCCATTTCGATGCGTATATTCGGATAATGGTAGCACTTTCATTAGATCGTTAAATCGCGTTGGCAGCATTTCAGCAAAATCTTCACCAGGCGGCCAATCCTTTAGCTTCAATAACATTGGATTACCACGTTCATCCTTTAATCGTTTCGAGAAATGTTCGAAACCTTCCCAGAATTTTCGCATTGGCTGGTTGACAACAGTTGATCCATTTATGCAATTGATTAAATCGTTTTTCTCGTCGCCAAAATCACGTATAAATGCTTCCGGACTCCATAGATCTTTATCTAAATAGCGTGATACATCGGATGCTAGTACTGGTTGACCTCGTTTCCATTGATCCTATATAACAAAAACAAATTAAATCAGTAAAAATAAATGAATTTTTTTTAACTAAATGCATACCTGGAATATTTTAAAATTCCCTTGATGATTTGAATCGCAAAGTCTTAATAATTTACCATCGCACAGCCAATTGTGCGGAGTGTCAGGGTAAAGTAATTTACTTTCAGTTAATGTCATTATTCTAATAGGTAAAGTTCCTCGTGTTTTAGCCAACGCATTATCACGTGGTACGAAATGTTTTAATTCTTTATTATCAGAGTTATTTTCTGTTTTTGGTACACTATCTTCAATTACGCTTGATATTACTTCATCTAAGGTATCTAATCTTGCATTATTCTTTTTATTCTTAGATTGATTTGATACTGGGGAAGCGGCACGACTACCGTTAGGTTTATGTGATGGCCTTATTAGTAATTCACGTAGCGTTGAAAAGCTACTTTCATCTGAATCGCTTGTATCTTCGTTTTTCTTTTCCTCTGCTGATAATGCAACATCAGCAAACCAACTTAATCCACTTTTTTCATCCTTCAATGAACCGCCATTTATGGATGGTTTACTATCAGGATCATCTTTAATTTCTTTTTTAATGCCATTTAGTTCGGTTGACAGAATGCTTTTAATAATTTCTTTGCGAGCACCATTTGACTTTTGTGAGACTTCCTTGCTAATTGAACAACCGCAATATTGTTCTACATTCCATAGTTCTCTCATTTCGTGTACTAAACGACCCAACTTTTGTAATGAATCACCAGCAATTATTTGGGTTAACATTAATTTTTCTTGTTCATGTGCCTGGCGATTTGTGCACAATAACCATGAGAAGTCGTCACGATCTTTGCCAGGTTCGCCCCATATTTTAATAGCGCCTGCCTTTCTACTCTTATAACAATCTAGACATACCACAAAACCGCATTTATTGCAAGCCCAATGGAAATTGAAGAGTGTAGTTTCGCAAACGTCGCACATTTCACGTACTCCTTGTACAACACGCTTCCATGCAATAACTTTGTCATCCGACATATGCTCCTTGTGAGCTTCCTTTTCTTGTGTTAGTAGATTACAGAAATGATCGCCGACTTGTTTTAGGATAAAACGAGATGTGTCTAAATCGAGATCGGAAGGTGGAGATTCTGGTGATGGTAACCACAATTTCAAATCGTCTTCATTGATATCTTTATGAGGATCGGAGAAACCAGCAATTGCAAGTTGACCATTTTTCGTATAGCGCAACCTTCTAAAGTAGTAAAATCTACAAAAGATATTTGGCATATTTTTGGATCTTTGGTTAGGCGTCCATCTGCATTCTCTGCATTTCGCCAATTTTGGTGCCACTTCAAAGCAGGCGCCATCCTGTAAAAAACTTTCGCCTGTTTTCTTCAAATGCCCCACGGTAGGCTTGCGAAAGGGGTCGCGCTGGGGCACTAATTCATCCTTGGACTTTTTAGCACGCGACTCCTCGCCCTTATCGTTTTTTGTCTTCGGTCGTCTTCCACGTTTTCTCGGCTCCTTATCTTTTACAATATTGGAATTAGCAGTTGGCTTCTTACTAGATACCGTTGTACTGGCACCAGAATCAGAATCTTTATCACTAATACTTTCCTTATCACTGTCACTGCCACTTTCACTAGCAGGAGCATTTTGGCCGCTCACTTTTCTCTTTTTCTCATCGGATGTTTTTTTTGGCCCACCACCTTTTTTTCTTTTCACTTTCGGAGGTTTACGTTTCGGTGGCGATTTTCTGCCTCTCTCCTGGTCTGAACTTGATGAATCATCTCCACCTTTTGTGTCAATTGGGTGTCCATTTAATGATTGAACATCTTTGTGGCCTTTTCGATTATTCGTTTTGTTTGGAAATGGCTTTGTTTTATTTATACTGTTAACAGCCATCGAACCTATTGTATGCAATGATGATACGGATTGTGAGTCTTTTGTGGGAACTGCATTGTTAATATTTAATGGTAATGTAACGCAACTACCACTTCCCACAACGCCAGTTGTATCTTCAGCATCTTCTCCTGTATGTCTTTGCAACCAAGCTTTTTTCAAATGACGCACGGGATAGGAAGCTGACTTTGAAGCAGGTATTGGACTATTCGATTTCTCAGAATCGACAACACTGGCAGGTGTTGATACTGTTTTAATAGGTGTGGTCGGCTCTGAGGTATTACTCATGGTTGTTGGTTGTGATACATTGGCAGTACTTACAGAAGAAGTATTGCTTTCCGAACTAGGCGGACGTTCATTTGGTATTGTTACGGCCGTCACACTAACGTCAGGCAACACATCAGATAAAGCAGATGGACTTTGTGCTGTTGAATTTGTAGATGGCGGACGATATGCGGCTGTATTAACAACAGTGGTAATTGTTGTTGCTGCGCTTGCAATTAATGGACTTGGTTCACTAACTCTTGCTAATTGCGGCTGCCCAGAATAGACAGTTGACGTATTTATTTGATTTGTTGGCGTTACAGAGCCGTCTATTCGTCGTTTCTTTACTTCCAAACAAACGGGTAGATTATTTACGGGAGTTCCTTTTCGTTTTGGTGACAACGATGAATCATATTTATTTGATGACACACCTAAGTCCAAAGGTTGCGTTTGTACGGAATGCCCTGAAGGAATATTTTGTGATGCGTGAGTGACACCTGGGACATATTGTGGATGACTTCTGGCTACTGGTGATGGTGCGGAAGCAGCCGTCGGTGGTGATGTTCCATGTTGAATTGATGGTTTAACTGATAGGCCACCGGGAACTGAACTTCCTGGATACATTCGTTCGTACACTGATGTTGAACTTGATCGGCTACTGTGGGCAGGTGGTGGAAGCGCAGTAGGCATTGCTGTATTTTGTGGATGGGGAGGATGATATTGTGACATTTGTTGATAGGGTGACGGTGAAACAGAGGACGATAAAGGTGGTTTGGAGGTAAGTGGAATGGGATTCGAAGATGGAGCATCATGAGATCGAGTTACTGAAGCTCCACTTCCCATACCAGCAGAGGGTTTTCCATAGATATGATGTGGCGCTGGACTGCTTACTTTTGGTTTCGAATTCGAAATAGAGCTTGGCGTCGAAACAGTGTAATGTGCAACTGTTGATGGAAGTGTTATATAAGGATAATTCGCCGTAATGCTAGCACCTTTTGAATTGGAAGGATAAATCATTGCCTGTGATTCAGAATTACTTCTATATCGCATTTCTGGAGACGGATGCGGTTGCGCATGTGGATGCGAATGTGGCGACTGCCGTTGATGATGAGGACTAGGTAACTGTCCCGATCTATGATGAGATTTTCCCAAATTTTCTGGCTGCAAGTGATGAGGGCTTGGAGCGTGCGGTAAATGATGCGGTGACTGGGTAGGACTACGATATTCATATAAACCTCCTTTGTGACTTTGACCAGATGATGGAAGGTAATGTCCCATCATTTCCGCCCTCAATTTAGGACTCGGTGAATGTGGAATCGATACACGCTGATCTAGATGATGGGGATTTTTGCCATCATGTTTCACAATCACAGAATTTTTAAGTTCACTCATTAATGGTGGTGGATTAGGTAACATGTCTCTTTCTCTATCCACTGAACTACCACTTTTAGTCACTACTAGTCCACTGCCTTGCGCAGATAGTTTGTGATGTTCTGATGAGGATTTACTCTTTGGTTCATGTGAAAAGAATTGTGTTGGTTGATATGCCGGATATCCAAACATATTCACTTCAGCTTTTGGCAAAGGAGTGTGAATAGAAGACATTTTGTCAGATGATTTAGATGTCGGTATTCTACTATGAGCAGGTGGAGGATATTCACCTTTCGATGGTATGCTTAATGATCGTTGAGACTGCAATAAAATTAGTTGACATTAATTTAATGAATTTTAAAAAATATAAAAATATTATATTACAGCAGCTGCGTAATATGCCCTATCACGAGCATCGACTCTTGATTGAGAGGTACTTGATAAATGTCGTTGCTGTTCCCTTTGATGATGTTCCTGTTCGGCTCTCTTCCTCTCATCATCATTGGATCTTGTTGGGGGTGGCATACTTATTAGATTCCATCCACCCTATTAGAAAAAAAAGAAGAAAAAAAAAACATTTACATTTAATAAATGTAATATTGTAATTTTAAAAAGTTATAATACCTTTTGGTGAGCCCTTTTTAAGGATTCTTCAAAGTGCTTTTGAACAAGAGCTTGTTCATTTCTTTGTTTTTCTTGCCTTTGTCTTTCTTGCTCTTGTTCTCTTTCATGTTTCTCCCTTTCACGCTCCCTATCTAATTTATCCCGTTCTTGCCTTTCACGCTCCTTTTCTCTTTCTTTGTGTTTTTCAATTTCCCTACTTTCTTGATTTTGCCTCTCCCTGAAACAATTTCTGTGAATTAATAAAAACAAAAGTTGACATATAATATTTTAAGTTTGAATATATAAATAAATGGATAAATGATTACCTTAATAAACGCTCCTGCCTATCTCTATCTTGTGCATAAGCCCGTTCTCTTTCTAGAAGTTCTTCTGCTGCAGGATGTGCTGCCTGTGGAGCCAGAAGGTGAGCACCAACAGGAAGAGAGTATCTTGGTTTCCATAACATATCGGGTATGGGATGATGTGGATAGAGTGCAGAAGGTGGTGGAAGATGTGGATGATGTTGTAAAGGATGTGGACTCATGAGGGTTGGTGGCGGCGGTACGGGCGGATATAAGGAGGCGGGATGGCTAGCAGCAGCAGCTGAAGTGGGAGGCGGGCCCGAAGCGGCCGGAGTAGATGGGTGCGACATTAGCAGCGACTGATGCTGCACACTATGTATGTGGCGTACGTGCGGCTCGGACTCCAACAGCAGGCTGGGGTCTCGCCACACGCGCACCGGTTCGGTAACGTTACCGCTTGTATTTGTTGTAGGTGTCGAGTTATATGTTAAACTCGATGGTATAAATAAGGGCGATCTATTCGTTGCCTGATTTTGATTAGTGGTGTTAGTTTGGGGTTCGTCTGATGAACTTAGGGCGCTGGATCTCGAACCGGAACGTTCATCGCCGCTACCCGACCGCAAAGAACTTACACCCGAGTCGGAACGGTCATCAGGAAAGCGTAACAAGTTGGCAGTACTAGCGGATTCTGTGAGTTCCATCCTGCTAAAAGGCGAGGACGAAGACAGAGGTCCGTCATCGTCACCACGACTAGAGCACTCGCGCTCTACGTGTTTTGGTGTCGTTCGTTGCGCCACTATCACACAATCGTCTTCTTCACTTACAATCTCAGTGACAACCGGCTCAGACACTGGCACGGATTCTTCACGTAAATCATTATCACCACCACGCACTTCCACAGGCACTAACTGTATACTACTACCATTACTATTCTCATCTAAAGTACTATCATTCTCATCATCATTGTTGGTGGTTGTTCTTTGTGTTTGTGATGATGGTACACTAACACTGGCTGAAGATGAACTTACAACCGTCGAAACAATCGACGTTGTTTCGCTATCAGTTTTGGCGATCTCTTGAGCAGCACTCTCCTCAAATGATCGCCTGCAGACAGCCGAAAGCGCTTCTGTATTAGCAGCGTTCTGCAGGCAGTCTTCAACTCGCACTTGTAAATCGCGAAGTTTAGTATTATTTGCTTCCTCTAATATTTTCTTCTTATTTGAACCACGGTGTACACCGTTTCGTTTTCTTCCTCCTTGTTTATTCTCTAAATCTTCTTTTATATTACAAAATATTGTGCTATTTCTTAGCTTTGTTGCTGATGCTTCATTCTCACTTGTTTTTCTTTTGCGTACACCTTTTGTGTTTAAACCTGTAACAGTACAATTAAATTTAATAGAGATAATAAATAATAGCATAAAAGGTTGAAATATAGTATATCTAAACTAAGATGCTTAATAATAATACCATTAAGATAAAATATTCATTAGATAGGAATCGTTAGTGAAGTAGGTCGAAGTCAACAACACTAGAGAAGATACATGTATTCATTTCTCTTATTTTACACGCGAAGCCAGTAGCATAAGGTGAACGACCGTCAAGCGATCCCCACTAAAGAGCATTATTACCGTCCAACCGTATGACTATATTATGTAAATAGTCAATTTTATATAGATACTAATTAATGTCCTACTTTTTATACAAAATGCATTTTACTCACATGCATTAATGCATACGACAAAATAATTTGCACCGACGATTATTTATAATTGACTTTGAATAATCAATGGTTAAAATTCATATCAAACAATTATTATGCATTTCGAGACATGTAGGAGGTAAGATACACGTTTTGGAGTTGTAGGTGGACAATATACATTTCCATTGTTTCAAAAACATATACACACACTATTATTGTTTTGAATTAGTGCGTAGGTTATTTTTTATATGATTATAATTTAATAATAAATGTACATAAAATGCAAGTTGCACATAAAAATATTACAAATTTTGCTTTGCATTTTAACCTTAACACAATGCGCTTAATCAACAAAATCTATTATATCATTCATTTGAAACTCCATCGCCAAAACGAAATACGAGTCATGAAGAAAATGATAATAATAATTAGAGTGAAATTTCACAAAGCATTTCAATAATATTCAATTATTTATTTAGAATTAACTTTAAATGCAACTAAATATTTTTTTTAGCCTTGACATAGAATATTTAATTTAAAGTAATCTAAAATATATGTAAATGATTATAAATTAATTTAATGGTAGCTTGAAGGCATAGTTTGCAAAATCTATAATTACTTGTCGACTAACTACTTCTACATGTTTAGATATTTTTTCTAAGAGTAGAAAGCGGCAACTTATATCTTATAAGCTTTCACTTTCATTAACACACAATTACGACAATCCTCTATAGCAGCTGTTAACACTAATAACTGACAATTACATCCTCAAATCAATATGGAAATGCAAATGAGAAAATAATGATTGTTGAAAAAAGCAGGAAATATAATTAGTTATTTTCATAGTACCATCAAGAAAGAGATTGTTCCTTGAGCGAAAATCATTAGCGTATTTTAATTACGATTAAATCGAGATCAAGTTTGTTAAACTAAATGAATGATGATGTAAAGTTGGTGGGCACGCAATTTGAGAAGGGTTGTATGTTAAGATTGATATCACGAACAGGCGTGGTTGGTTTAAACTCAGCAAAACGCATATGATGCAATAAAACGTGACCGGTTTGTTGTGTGCTGGGCCAGGTCACGACTAAGACATCATCCACAATCTCTATGAGTCACTCGAGACTCTTCGACTTTTTCATGATTATTATGCTATTTGTGCATGTAATGTACACTCACACACACATACACTCAGACATTACTCATCAAAATAACTACATATGTATGTATTATGTATAAACAAACGAATGCAAAGTAAAAGCTGACTCAAATTAGTAGTTCACATTCAAAGATTTTCAATATTAATTAGTTGTAGTTGTGCGGTGTTCCGGAACGTAATTTCCAAGTAAAAGTAAACATTTTTTTGTGTAATAAATTAAAACTGTAAATAACAGTTAATACCACAATAAAAGATGGAATGATTGTTGACAAAGATTTTTCCTGTTCAACAAAAAAAAAACAATTAAATATCACTTGCTTTTTAGAATTATGGTAATAAAAGTTGCGCAGTAAAAATGCTGACCTCTAGATCTGAGACAGCGATTTCATTATACGCTAGATATCCGGAGTGCTTACTAGGCAAAAGGTTCGCTTTTCAAAATGGCATAGAATTTTGCTGTCGAAGCAAAAAAAATAGAAAGGGAAAGAAAATGAGGATTCGTCAAAATGAGTAATATCAAAATGTTTCAAACAAAAAAAAAACGTATAAATTCGATCCCAAGAAATTATGAAAACACTAAACAAAAATTATAAATATTTGATTGTGATTGAATATATGGCAATGCAAATTATCTTTTTATAGAAATAAATGCAGAGCACATAAAAAATAATAAACCTCGATTTCACTATAAAAATTCCCATCCCATATCAACTCAAATATCAAATCAAAATTACTCGTTTGATATTTATTCGGTTGTATATCAAGTTCTCGTTGTATGCCTATAAAGATGGTATATCAGATAACAAATCCCTAAACGAGTATTGGAATTCGATTCATAGTAAATCTTTGTCGGCAAAGAAGAATATATATTTTTTCATCATAGCATTTTGTCGCAGTTGGAAGGAGAAAACTTGGAATTGGGAGAGAGCGCAGAAAGTTAACTGTTGAATAATGTATGAGAGGGTTAAAAAAACACATAAAGATTGAAGCAGCTCGTATCCCATTTACTTTTTCTATTACGTAACGAGAAGTATGCAGATAAAATGCATCAACCCCATTTATATAACGCGTAGCCGGAGTTAACATATTCTTAAATTTTATGCATAAACAAATGCACCAATCAGACAAATTAATTAAATATTTGATTGTAATTATACAAAAAGAAACATGGTAAACATATCAAATATTAACTTAGTGTTATCTAAACAACTTCTGGGCCCACAAACAGCTGTAGAAATTCAAAGATAATAATAGAAGTATACATTTCGTTGCACATGAGAATTGTATTGCAATTAGATAATAGGAATTATGTGAATTATAAGTAACCAGGTCATATATTGAATGGCAGCAATGCTCTTATTGTTTTATCTGTTGTATGATGAGAGTTAGATTCGTTCCGTCAGAACATTCCAAGCGTGATTAATACAAGCAATGCCAACTTCCCATCCCACAGTTGTTTACAATTACATGCCAGCAATATGCCGGTTTCAGCGGAAGCGTACAGACTTACAGACAAGCATTCTTCCCATACCGCAAGGTCACATACACGCATAATCAGAAAATTGAAATTGATATTCATTAATTACTCCTCATTCAACCTTTAAAATATAAATAGAAACAATTTCGAGTCACGCGGCGTTATAATTACATCACGCTCGTCTATACGAACGCATTTTCATAAAAAAAATATATAGAAAGAAAGAAAGAAAATTAATTACATATTTATAATGTTTTGAAATACTTTTTCCGTGAATGGAATAAAAAGTTTGTTAATTTCGATGGAATGGGGGAAGAATTCGTTGTGTAAAGGGTGAAATGGAAGTCAAGGAGACGGGACAACTGCACCTCGTCTGATTCAGCGCGCGTCGTCACGTTTCAGGGGAACGCGCGTTTACAAGGGAGATTTGGTAAAGAGGGGCAGCAAACTAACTGCAGTCACTGACCTCTATCGGTTGAGCTAGATTGCGTGATCATGTAATCAACGGCAATCGAAATCTTGTGGAAAAATTGCAAACCAAACACACACAAAAAAATATGACCATTAAATTTTCATTAAATATTGTGCACGTTCACTGCGACCACCATTTACTTACTTATTTACAAAATATGAATTTCAATGATGTAACTGAAATGCATTGTAATTTAAAAGTTGAGAAGGTCATTTAGAGGACGATAGGTACGAGACCCTTAGAAACAAGTGTTGTCATGCTAGGTAGGTTTTTGAAAAGGAAGGCACAAAACATTCCTATCATTCATATGCGGGTGCCCTGCCGGGTCAAAATTCTTCCTATTGAACCTTCGATAACTTATAAATGTTTGTTATTTATACAAAACAGTGATAACGATTAAACGTTTTTTACGTACAATGTAGAACATGATAAACAATAAATCAATAACATTATGATATTATTGTTTTTCGAATAAAATGCACTTAATCACATACAGAGAAAAACAATTACCAATTACAATATAGATGAATTCTAAATGAAAACAAAATTTATATGATCGCATGCATAATATTATAAAATGTGTTTGTAATGCATTTCATGTTGGAGAAATCGTCGTCCTACATGGAGACGTTTCGAATTGGCCTGAATCACACTAACTGGGGAGAGCACTTTCACACATATTCAGTGATTATAAATCGAATTTAATCTAATATTGAATATAAAATTGAAATATGTACCGTATAGTATATGTATGTATATCCAAAAATAATTGGTTGAAATTAATATCCTGCGTTTAGCGTTGTTCTATGTACAAGTTTATACAACGCACAACACAAAGGACACACAATTAATTCACTTTTTTATGAGCCTAAATTACACTTACCATATATAAAAAGTTACATTGATTTATTTATATACGATTATATAGAAAATTTTAAGCACACAATACACACACACATATAAAAAACGAGTTGTGAAAAACTAAAGAAAAGTCCTTGAAACGAAACGTATATTTTATATTTATACGGTCCGCACTATTCCACCTAGTACAAAAGACTGCCGCGTCGATGCTAAGGCATTACAGACAAGCGCAAAGCGAACGGCAATAGAGAACCAGTCAACGAGTTTTGCCGATGTGTAGTTGCGCCAGCTAGCTGGCCAGGCAGTTGCTCTCTGTTAAAATCAGCAACAAGTGATACATACGTTTTATATATACATCAGGCATTACGATTCGCTACATATCCGCATAATAATAATATAACCAGTCTAACAACTTTTATTATTATTATTATTATTCTTTAACCAATTTCGCAAAACTAATTCGCGTTTCGAAATTAAGCAGCGACGCGCAACATTTATCATGAATCGATTACGATGAGCGGTGATGACTCATTTTCTCGATCAATTCAAAGCAAAAAAAATAAAAAATTATAAATAAAGAACTATGCTAATTATGGCAAACCGTAATAGTAATCAGTAATATAAATACGTTTGCGTGTGTATGTGAAAGGAAATTTATTTAATTAATAAATAATATAAAGAAAGAAATAAAACAAATGAACATATATGCTCGTGTGGAATTAATTCAAATGAGCATGTAATTAATGAGGAATTTTTCCTTTTATACATTACAAAAAAGTAGAACGATTGCAATTTCTGCAACTATCTGTAAATGCACACACCAAACGAATAATCTCATTATGAATTGTTTATTAAGTGTAAAAAAAAAAGAGAAGTGGCATGGGAATTTTGCCAGAAACGCATTTTACACGCACGTGCTCCCATTTATTTATTTATTTTAAATGTTCGCCAGATTATTTAAAATCTATTTATACTAAAAAGCATTTTTATAAATTTTACACTAACGATTTGAAATTCATTAAATTAAATTGATAAAGTTTTATAATTATGTATAGAAAAGTTTAAATGTTAAAATTTTGTAGTTTTGAAATATAAAAATGATCAAAGTTTTACTTTTAAACAATTCAAAAGTTTTCGTTACATTTTATTGATATTGCTTAAAAATTTGTTTCTAAACTTAATTTTTTGAGATTATTTTTCGCATTTAATTCATTCTGTGGAACTTCTTTTAAATTCCAAATATAAATTTTGAATGGGGGGTGGGGAGTGTTTTTTAATCGTTCATTCATTTCGAGGAAATCCCAATGCGTCCTCCAGTCAGTCTAATCAACATACAAATTACGTATCCTAGAAATGGTTAAATTTAATTGAATGTATGCTAGTTCGCGATTATTGTATAAACAATTATATTCTATATATATAACAAGTGGAAATATGTGGATAGATAATTACTTGCAGTCATACATTTGAACTTTGCGTCATTAATATTTATCATTCATGTGGGAAATATTATTCATCGCAAATAGGAGACGAAGACTCGTGCAAAAAAATAATTACATCTCGTTCTGGTGAAACATTCGTTCATTGTTTATTATAATGTTGATTTAGAATCGAAAATTCTGTCACAATAATATTGTTTCGGAGGTCAACGTCCACCTTAACAAAAAAAAATCACATATATGAAACAATGACGACGACAGCAGGCAGCGAGAGCATCTGGCGCAGAAAGTTAACTGCAACAATAAACGACAGGTTCTGGTTGTGTTATAGCCGGTTGTTGTATAGCTGCATTCCCCTGCTGCGCGTAAACACTCTTCACACATATACACTATTCTTGGAATTTTTTTTATAATAGATTTTTACGCCGAACGAAGGGAATGCCTCAATTTTGCAACATTCATTAAATCAGCCTGCATGTAATACACATTTATAACTAAAAATTTTACGAATATGGAGTTATAAGTGGACATCTGCGGGCGAAATGGCGAATGCAGCAGCAGCCGATTGCATCTGCAGCAATCAATATAATAGCTGTGACCTCGAGCTTACATGCGCGCAATGAACAAAATCAACAAACTATTTACAAGAGAGTTTACATCGAAATGCATCACACAATGTGTGAGTAATTTAATTAGATGATGATATTGTTTGCTATATTCATGTCCATGTAATATTATGTGTGATGGTGGGTGGCATTTGCAAGCAGCTGCCTGTTCATGAAAATATATATCAAATACTCGTTCGTGCAATGGTACAGATGTTATATCAAAGTGCGTTATCTCACTCCCTATTCTATATAACATAAACAGATAAGAGAGAATGAATAGAGGAGCGAGCGAGTGAGACGAGAAAGGCGTTTGATGCGGTGATATTTCATTGTAGCCGGTTTGGATTCACTGTTGAGCATTCTCAAGGTGACCTCTTACAAAGTTCTTCGAAAGGATTCATTTACTACTGTGCCATTATAATACAAAACACACTAGTTGCTTCACTTTTTCTTACTCATACCATAACAAAAAAATAAACAACAAACAAATGCTCCTGCTTTTACATTTAATGTATGTGTATACATATTTATGTAAATAAATAAATAAAAATGTAACAGCAGCCACGCAAAATAACGGGTAAAATTAATGTGATCACTCAAGCAAGCAGCAATACAGGAAAATAAAGTCATTTCTTTATTTCATTCTTAATACAACTTGTTTCTTTGCCATTTCATTTACTTTAATTAACATATATGAGGGAAATTAGCATGATGAGCGTATTGAGAGAATGTTATTGTGATTATTTAATTAATATAATAAATTGCGAGGAAAGAAAGAACGTTTGCTTGAAGGTCTCTATGAAAACAAAGAACATTTCACGGTAGATAGATTATTAAATGCACAGTAGCAATTTCAATGAAGAAACCATTAATATGAATTAGATGTGAAATTGTATACTAATTCCAATTGGAATTATTAGAAATATAATATGGTAGTGTTGATGAAAGACAGACATCAGAGAAATGTACATATTTGCAATTCTAAAACATAAATACTCAACGGATAGATATGCCATTTGCATAGTGGTCACGTGTTTTGTAGAGGACCAGGCACATTATCTGCCACCCATTGTATATCTGTCACCGCATAAAATAATGCGATATACATTTAAATAGCGTCATATTACATAATTGCGCTCTGAATTAACATTAAAATGAATGTTGAAAATGAATGTTGAAAATGAATTGAATGCATTTTTTCGGGTCATGACACGATAACATTTCAATTAGGTGCACTATTACTACAATTGATAAGATGTTTTCAGTTGTGCAGTTCTCTTCATTGATATTGTTATTGAATTTGATCAAGTAAATAGAACAGATGTATGAAGCGGAAATTGTTATTTAGGTAGGAATATAATAGTTGTTGTATAGAGAGTAAGAAAAAGGATATATGTATGCAGAATGTCCCGTTATGTATTCGAAATGCAACTATAGATGGATGATGTATAATTGATGTTTTTAATGGTACGGCTCCAGGTATTAACGATGCAGCGCACTTGACACGCCCTATGGCGTAGGAGGCACAGGCGAGGCAAAACGACGGTCGTCCGGGTTACTGACACAGCTGTACTCAGCTTGTGTATTTGTACTGTCTGTGTCTCTTTGGTTGTTTCTATAAGTTGAATGTATAGTTCGCCTTTAATGTGCGCCATTCTCGTCTGCGCGTCACCTTATAACCAACTTGCTGGAATTGAGCCAAACACTCCCGGCTATAATATAAATATAGATTTAATAAAAGAGACGATGACAGATTCTACGCACGGTATATAAACCCCATGCAGACTTCTTCTTCTTCTTCTTCTCCTCTTTATTCTTCTTTGTCATTTTCATTTGATATTAAATCTCTTTTTCATGTTATATGAATACTCGTGTCAGTTTTTCTATATCTTATTACACATACATTTAAATGCATGTATGTTTATATGTGTGTGTGTGTGTATGTGTGGGGGGGTATAAAAAAAACATGAAACATTGGCCGAGCGATTCTTCTTCTATATGTATGTATGTATGTATGTGTATAGCGAATGTAATTATTTGCGTTCTCTCAAACAACAACATAAACATTTAGTTTGGACGTCGTTCGAGGAGAAATGAGGACGCGGAGAAGAGGATCCAGTTACTAGGCAACGATATTGGGTTGAGAGGCGGCGCTGAGCCCGGGCAGCTGGGGGTGGCAGCGCGTGCGAATGTGTGGGACGCAATGTATGACATTGACTGTTGCCATAGGAACGTAAGGACGCCACAAATTTGTTTGTGCCGCTCCCGTTCGCCCTTTGATGATGCGACGACGATATGAAAGTACCAAAACCTAATCGAAATTTAATGAAGTGAAGACAGCATAATACGAAATCACATACAACGAACAAACAAACAAACAAGATAAATAACATCTAATTAATTCCCCGTATTATGTATGTATTGAAATGATATGCGAGTTGTCATGTGATGCTAAATTAAGAACGTGTGCACTACTTTCCGATGACTCAACACAAACTGTCAACAAATGCTATCCATTTACATATAGCAATGTGCAACGAAAATGTTCACTTCGAAACCATCAATGTCTATTACTTTTCCAGTGAAAAATCACCACTTACACATGACATGTATGCATGTATAGTATAGATATAAAAAAAAAACAAGAAAATATTTACGCTCTTCTGCATAACAATGAAATAAATAATTTCATTCCTATTTAGTTGATGTTCCTTTTTATACATCTAAATGAAACAATGAATACGTTTACGATGTGAATGACATTTATCTAGATGTATGGTATGTATGTATGTATATAAAAGGCACCTACTATACAACAACATACCTACAATAGACCTAAACGCAATTAACATCGTGCGCATTTAATTACTATTATTCCAACTACGGATGTATGGCTTAAGCAATCATAACTGTTATCATAACGAGCTGAGCAATAATTTGTTAATTCGATGTCGATATTAAAATGATGTTATTGAAAATAACACCAAATCGAAAATTAATTTCTATAATTAGTGTTCCAGTTGAATTAACATGTCTGCTTCTATAATAAAATCATTGATTGAGATGAAAAAGAACACGATCTGATATCGATGTGTAATTTGATGAGATGATGCATTCGCTATAAGAGTATTAATTAAATTTTATTTCAAGAGCATCAATATGTATTCTTCATACTATATAAAAGAAGTTGACGAGGAAGATAAGAAAGAAAAAAAAAAAGGAGAATTGTATAAGTTAGTAAACATGTTATAATCATGTCACGTTCCGTAGCAGAGTTCTGGAATACGCGTCTAGTCGGCCAAATATAGTCTGATCGATATAAAAGCGTGTTACGAGCAAAATATGAACGATCGGTCGGTATGTATGCAGAGGGTGCACGGAAGCAGCTGTCGTTTAACACAAAAAAAGCATTTAAAGTACGCAAAAGGTTGGATGAACGAACGACGACGGCAGGTGATGAACAATCCGGTTTAGGGGCATAAGGGCAACATGTGGCTAAGGAATTTGAGGCGAGGAAACGTCCCGCGCTCTCTTCAAAATAACAAAAAAAAAAAAGGGAAACCACCAAAACGGACAGGTGACTTAAAAACATTCATTCCAATTATAAGAAACGAATAAACAAAACTTCATCGTTATGGATTTCTTTACTACACATAAACTTTAGTCTATTAAAAATGACCTTCATTTAACATTGTTATGCATTGCATACAGGGCAGCGTATTTTTCCTGCATTGTTCTTTGAAATAAAGCTTTAACATCAATCATAAATTTCAATTATGTGAGTAGACATTTACCATAAATCGACTGCAATGAAATAGGATTGCGAGCGCTGCCCTATCTTTGCGCGCCCACACAACTTGCTCTCGTTTTATGAGCTTAAAACTCATAAAGCGCGTAACAACTTCAACTTGCTAAGCAAACACTATTAGTTAAAAGTTTGCATGTTGTCAAACTCCTTACTAACTATATTAAAATTCATTGACAATATACATATCCTTTTGTTAAAGTATTACAACTAACTAAATTGAACAAAATTATATTTACTTTATTATTATCATACTACTTAATATTTATTCATTAATGTATACGACAGGGGAAACTTTCAGACAGTTTTAATGAGTTTCAAAACCGTTAACGATTTTATTCCTTGTCAAAATAGAATGCGAACTGAACAAAACAAAAACGTAAAAAAGAAACGTTTTAGTTCGGTTGGAGAGAAAAGTTCGCACACATTTATAATGATTTACAACATATTTTGATAAAAGATTTGTCGAAAAGAAACGATATAACCTGTATTTTTCTGTTGGCAAAGGAAAGCTAATCTTAGTGATGGCTGGCTCTTTGCCAGGTCTCTTTCGACCCACACGTTGAGCCTCTCTCAAATGCCCTTGCATGCAACGTGTGGGTCGAAACACGCCAACATAAATATAACTGACAGATATTCTCCAGCCAACACAACATTCCTATACCTAAACTTTATGTATGATTTGCACATTATGCTCAAATGCATTTCAACTTTTCATCTCTCATATGAATTGATTGACATGCTGCGAATATTTATTAAATGATAATTTAAAAGAATACGAATTAATTTATTAATCATCATATTAATATGCGAATGATAAAAAATGAGTGCACATTAAACTAGTGTGTCATTAACACGGATACAAGCTTAATTTATTTGAAGTGCTTTGGCACGGGTTCAAACAATTTCAACAGATAGGTTTATTTAATTTGCTTGGTATGTTATGCGAATGTCTATGTGTGTATGTGTGATCTTAATTATTTCCGAACATAAAACGGGTCAGTTTTATTCGTAATACCGTAGAGCAAATAAAATCGGTGGCAGCGACGCATTAATAATTCAAGTGTTCGACTTTACCTCAGGCAAGTTTATTGAAGTTGTAACTCCCTTCTGGCATGTAAAACGCTTGAATCGAAAAACTTTCACAACCCAACCATCAAGGACAAGCAAACATGAGTAAACAAGACTGATTACGTTACGTAAGTCACACCTAATTGAATACTGAATTTCTATTATAACAAGCAGTGACCTTTATTATTAATGTTGCAGGAATTTTATAATTTTCGTATTGTTTTGGTTTTTGTTCGTTTGTTTGTTTCTCTTTCGCTTGTTCGCTTTTGTTTTTTTTTTCGTGTTTCATTATGAATGATGTTACTCTCATGTGGTGCATTACATTGTTGCTGGAACTAAATGCAGAGTTCCCGAATGAGAAAAAAATTATACTTTTTGTTTGTGTTGATGAAAAGAAAGTAAAATAAACTGAACAACCAACTCTACTAAAATAAAAACTTCCAACGTAAATAATGATATGTTTTTGCACACAATAATCTAATTACTTAATTAATACTTATTCAATTAATAAATTTCCCTTAAAAACCCTTAAAAAATAGAGAGAAGATTGCAATCATTTAATTGGATGTAATTTATATTTTAGGCCAGACCACAGACACACACAGGTAAGTTTCTATGGAATATATCCTTGATCGGAGAAAGATCACTAAGCTTGGCTGCCGACGGGGCTGCGGATTGCAGGATGTAGCAGGGAAGACGTTACTATGACGACGACCCTTGCAAAATGTATCTTCGAGTAGAAAGAGAGCGCTGAATCACTCGACAGTCCTAATTGAACACGACCTGGAATGTTTTGGGAGTGCAAACTATTTGCGAACTATCTCACAAGGTTGTTTTCCTTCTACAAGTTTCTGCATTTTCCAACAGTTGAAAAACTAATCTACGGAATTATTTAAAAAGCAACGATTCTGCATTATACTTGACATTGTGATAGGTTTAAATAATTTGTAATTTCATTATGCTTATTCAATTATTTTTTTTTACAGAAATGCAATTTTCAATATGATTTGCTTTTCTTGGAATTAAATTGCATGAGATGTTTCTTTCTTGTAGTAAAAGCGTAAAAGGATCTACATTTATGCTACTACTCACTCAACAAAAACTAGCAGGTAGTCGTTTATTGCCGTAGGATGGGTTTCTGGGTTTTGAACATTAGGAATACAAGCAAGGTCATTTCTCAACCGTAGAAGAACTAAAAACACATGTGAAGAAGGAACATTAATTGTTTTGAGGCAAAAAAGAAAAAAAGAAAACAGAAACGACTAATAAAAGTTTCCTATATACAAAGTTATTTTTGATGTAATTTGAAGATTGTTTGTTACATTTGAAATACAAAAGAAATGCAATGTGCTTGTATGTATTTCTTAAAAATAACATTTGGTTTCGTTGTAATACGCTTCCAAATAAAAATTGTATATTTTTCTTTTTGAGATAGAGATCAAAAAATGGAGAAAGATAGAAGCAGATTTTAGCCTGCATTCCAAACTCGCATTAAATACGAGAGGGGCACTAAATCAATAGTGCAATCTCACAGTTGGGCGGACGAGTGAACAGAATTGCTTAACGGTATAGTTGTATGTATATAGAACTAACAAGCCATGCGCTTCCTCCTTTTTACATCATCATGACTAAAGCAATTTAATTACAGACACACATTTATTATCGATTAGACATATTTAATCATAATAAAGCCGAAAGTAGAAATTCATTTTCATTTCACCGAAAGCCAAAAAATGCGCGGCGCGATGTGATTTCTTTACAAAAAGTCACGGAAGACATGATTATTCGTGATTCCTTTCCGCCTCACTGCACCAACAGGCAACAAATAATTATGTTTGGCATCACGGTCACGTTTACATCAATTGGGTATCATAGGGTTCAATAGCGATTATTTACGTAATTAGACCATGTCCATTTCTTTTCAACATAAAACAAATAAGAATGAGTTAAGAGATTTGAGATTGTGTATTACTCTCGTGCAACGCACGATGGTGAATAGTTATTGTTACATAGCATGCATTGTTTAGATAAGATCCTAAAACAAAATGACCTTTTAGAATTGGTTGTGTGTTGTAACAACTCTTATTATATACAGGTATTATAAATAAATGGGAGCAAGTGCCTCTAGGCGAAAATTTCCTTTGTTGATCGTAATCGTATTATCGATAAGTGAGAGTTCACTTCTCTCTTCATTCTTATTTATTTATTTATTTAGTTGTTAGCTGTTTAATTAAAAATAAAACAGTTGGCCATTTTTAGAATGTATTTCTCAAAGGAAATTCCGGCAGTTAACGCATAAAGAGTTGATGGTATCCAAGAGTAGTTAATATTTGGCCGGAAGCCAAACAACCAGTAATAATAATATTTTCTATGTCTGACGAGTGTGTCATGCATCAAAATGTTTAATAGAATGAATGTCTCTTTTTAAATAAGCGGTGTATGCATACGTAATAGAAAACCTATATGACTTTCATTTGACATTGAGCAAGTTTTATAAAAGATTTTTCCCCTATTCAATGTTCCAATACATGTATAAAAAAATATCAGAAACTAATAGAAATACATTTATTATTATTAGAGAGCAAGTCGAAAGGTAATACATATAAATAAATGGATAGGAAATGGAGGCGCCATCAATAGTCCTTTGCCTCCATACACGTTTTGAGCAAGATAAAGTTAAAAGGGAATTGGGGAGTCAGGGGTGAGAGACAAGCAGGCAACTAAACTGTAATAAAAGGGGCCATATATTTTAGAGTGTCTGTATGAACTGGTCTCCAGCAGTGCCTACCGTCTCTCTTTCTCACTGTTTCTCTCCGAAACCATTATTTACAATCCGGAAAAATAAAGTGTACCTGCCATAAAGTACGCAATTGATATTATTTGCCAGCAACAAAGTGTGAAGCAAAAACATGGTTGGTTTACGAAGCATTAAAGTTATTCTTAGAATATTTTATGCGTTTTAAAGATATGAATATATTATAAATGTTTGCTCCGCACATCATTGCGGTACGTCAATTTGTATGCATATAATCAAAGCTCGTTATATTAGTTAACGGTCAAACGAATCAAGACAATAAATGTGTGTGGGTCAGGAAGTTATCAATCACGATCTTAAGCATTGATTTTAACAAACGAGCAGATAGGTTCATGTTAACGTACGATAATCATAGTAAGAACGATTAAACTTTTTCACTCCCCCGAGTTGTATGAAGGGGAAAAACTAAATTAACTTTTCAAACAATGTATGGTGTAACATAAAACATTTTCTTTCAACTGACCTTTGTCTGGTGGTTCCGGCGAAGTTTGAAGAATCGCTTCACTTGCTAGAGAAGGTTTTCCCGTTCGTGGTTTTCTTGTACTGACAGTTGAACTGGAGTTGATACCAGATAATCCACGAACAAATCGACTCTACAAACAAATAAAAAGAAACCATTTAATCGGAAGGAAATGAAATTGGGGAGTGGTAGAAATGCATCTGCTTTTTTAGTATTAGTTGTATTCGTGGGCAGCTTAAATTTCCATTTAAAGTATGGCATAGAAACGTGGATGTATCTAATTTATTCCTATTCTCATTTATGGAAGTAACGACTCATGCTCCATTAATCTTTCTAGTAGGCAAACCGGTTTAGTTAGGAATATGTATGCGTGTGACGAGAGTGTCTATTCCTTATCGATTTATGACATTGTGCTGCTGTTTACCCATTAAATGCATAAATTCACATATCAATGTAAACAAATCCATTTATTTATTTTTTTTAATTTGCATTGTAATTATGTTGCACAACATTGCATATTTTCCTCAAAGGAAATTTAAAGTTCACTAGAAAGAATTCTATATTATGATATGAATTATTCATATTTAATAATAATAATAATAATAAAATAAAAAAAAATGAAATAAGTTTTGTCAAAGACCGATGATGACGGATAAGTTGGTTGAATTTTTCTAAAGGGTAAGGACGATTAGGTTTCTAAGCACGTCCCAAGAGTCTGAAGGCCGACGTAAATAAAACGCTATATCAGGTAGAATTATGCCAACTCAGCATTGAAATAAATACAACAACGAAAAACAAAAGAAATGAGTGTTTAAAAAAAAAGTTTTGTATGCAGATGGCAACATAAAGTTTCGCAAATTGCACGAGTGTGTGCGTTTCAACTTATAATTAATTATATTCCCCGTCTGCGGCAACTTTCGCCAGCGCCCCTAGCGAGGTTCGAATGTAATTACGGAAAACAGACCCCATATAACTCTCCCCTTCTTAAATTTCTCGTTTGTTTTCTATTGCTCTCAATACATGATAACACTTTAAATTGTAAAATTTGGATGCATTGCTAAAAGGGATATTATAATGCATCGATTTTACAATTTGATCAAATTAGCTAGTTTTTCCTTTTTCATTTCTTTTAGTAAGTAGTCTCTCGGTCGTTTATCGAACAGTGATTTGTAACGCGTATAATAGCACAGCTCGATTCGCGCAGTTTATCCCAAGGTTACAACCGAGCCAAGCCAAGTCCGGTTCCAAAACCTGTTCACAAAAAATATCGAATGCCTATGCGAAATAATTATTCTTTCTAACATAATGAGTCAAGACGAAAGCTATTAGGCGGCCATTTTATGTATTAACTTCCACATAGCAGAACTATGCCTTATAATTCCATTCATATCCAATTTAAATAATTATTTCTATCTACGCTTATTTTCATAGGTAATTTAAAAGTATGAAAATGATTGACTATGCCTCACCTATAAAACGTACACTTTATGTTTAGCAATTATTTTTATATAACAAATGAGTTCTCCCCGTTGGCAAATGAACAAACACAAAATCACTATACACTCACTCAATTATGTCTATTGGATTGATATACTTGTCGTGTTAAATAATTAATCCAAATTTGGCTACTGGAATATACAGCACAGATAAATAGAAAGAACCCCGCGCGGAACAAAGTACAGCCAGGTTCAACCGAGTAGTGCGGCGCAGTTGGAGAAGTCTGGGCGGAGTGCAGCAGCACGCCAGGGCAGGGCAGTCGCGAGCGCAGTCGCTAAGCTCTTCTATTTACCATCAATTTTCTATATTACGTTGAATACTTTCATCGCTTATTACCTACAACTGGACCAAAATGCAAGTGCATCAAATTGCGTTTCATTCCGTTTAGGGAGTGTGCTGCTGCCACTCGAAACCTTCCGCCCCAGATATCGATTCCTATTTATATTTAAGGGTCAACTCATCACCATATCATTTAATTAATATATGAATAACATTCTGCACATTTCAATACATAATAATAATAAGAATAAGTTTCCATGTTCGAAATCGAAATTAACTAAGAAAATATAGAAAATGAAATAAAAAGAAGGAACTTTATGAAAACAATGTTAAATTGTTGTCTGTTGACTTTATACCAAGTTACTTTGTTGCTATCGGGTATCTGGTTTATATCAAAAGTTTGATCAAGAAGCACAGCAACTATTAAAACTTTCTTTTACGAGTTGAGAGTTTAAGTACTTGCTGAATGTAAAACTTTACGTCTGAATAACGTAATTCATTCCAAAACAACAACAAATGCAAAAATAATAAAAAAACTATGTTTGTATACATACACATACACATACATTTAAATAATATATCGTTTCGCTTTGCTGAATCAAAACGATGAAATGACATATATACATTTAGAAAAAGTTTGTTTGAAATATATTACGATGTTTATGAAAAGCAGCGACGCGTTTCTAGAATTTTTAGATTGTTTTAATTAAGTGAATCTTAGATGTGTGTGTATGTGGATTAGTTAGTTGTGTGTGCATAACAGAATCTATTTTAAGAGATTTAATGCCGTTGTGCGCACTGCGGCACTGTGAACTCTTGTGATGAACCATAAATAGGACAGAATGATATAGGAGCTCTTTTTATAATTACCAACAATTTTATTGTATAGAAAAGCTGACTGACCACAATGTCTGACTGAATTGAAGGTTATTGAATTTAAAGACTTTATTTTCGAAATAAGTTTTTGTGTAACCGTTTATGAAACTACCTGAATAACGAGTGCTAAATAAAAAAAAATGCATACCTAAAATTAAGAAGAGAGGCAAAAACCGCAAATCTATAGAGCATGACGTGGCAACCGGAAAGGGTTCGAATACTAATAACTGAAGGAAAGAAAGAAGAGTATGAGAAAGAGATGAAAGAGGCTATGGAAAAAAGGGAGAACAGTTCAGGTATATAGAAAGAAACCCAAACATGACAGGCAATTCCGTCCCCAATCTAATAATCGCGCTTGCTTTCGTAAAGTGAGTTTTCTGTATTACAAAACCAGAATATAATCTAACAGGTGTAACGGTAAGCAAGGTAGAGGACAAAGAGAGGTCATCAACCTGGCGCCAAATTATCTACTAGAATTGTAAAAGTGCAATACTGTTACTTTTTAGGTGTGTTTGAAAATTGCTGGTTGGTATGTATGTATGAGTAAGAAACAAAATGTATGCAAAAACAACTTTCTCGCTGCCTTATGTTAATATCGTTTGCGCGGCTATGGAAATTATTAATCTTTAACGATCTTTTTGCCATATATAGAGAAAGAGAATGAAGACATGATGGCATGTGTTTTCAAATGATAATTACTCATTCATGTAGGTGTGAAAATTGCATTACGTACCGGCTGTTGTTGGTGCTGGGTCTGGAGAACCGCCGATCGAGATCGACGGGGGGTGATGCCAACATTTTCACCACGCATGATCGATTCCACAACTGCAACAAGAAAAACAAAACCACTCAATCAAATAGTACAATTTTCCATACACCATCTATACATAAATTTATAAACCGCAACGCTCATTTTTTCCTCTCTCTGTATTATACAATATTAGTTTTTTGTTTCTTTCAAGTTTCAGTTGAGTTACACACAAAAACAACAAAAAACAAAACAAAAGAATACAATATCCCCAGAGAGGCTTTATATTTATATATATATATATATATATATACAATATATATAGTATACCTATATAAGTATATAAATATATAAAAACATAAAATGGTTGTTCTGAACGATCATGGCATTCCAAGAACGTGACTTATTTTTAATCTTGTGGTGGATTTTAAAGCATAAAAATATTGTGATCGTTGAGTTATGTTTGTTCTACATTTTTTTTATTGAATCAGTATTATTGCCAACAATAAAAATGGAATGCTATTTAACCACAATAATTGCACAACATAACACAAACACGTTCATTGTGTATTTTCTAATATTACTCGCGCGCGCGAGCGAGCTCTAAACAATTAGTTACGGTTTATGTATATTTTATTTTTTCACTGCCAACAATATATAGTAAATAAGTGTAAGCCAAATTTATGATGAATCGTTTTACATTGCATACAATATCTTAGTAATTTTATTGCTTACGTCCAGGAAGTAAACGGACGATAAGGTCAAATAGGCAAAAGTCCAACGGTAACAAATCATATCATAAATCCTCCTACTTATGTTTTTTTTTATATAAATACATATCTATGTTGATTGATTAAACATGGTTATATCAGCAAGGTTATCGAAGGTCAGTCATTCATTTTACTATGTGCACATTCATAATTATACGCGCATATATATATTTTTTTAATTAAAATGATAATTTTGTTAATATCACATAAAGTTAAATTTAGACTGTATACAGACGAGCACGGCAAAAAAATTAAATTCCAAAGGGATTCGTCGAGAAGTTCGTCGATTTGACCCACTTTCTGAAACGATTACGCAATAGTAGGAGGCAGGTGGTCCCATATACAAGAAAGAGAAAACAATCTTAATTCGTTTTTTGCTTTGTTAAAAACAACTGACGGTTGAAATCTTTTTTTTTTTTCTCTCGTCTATGTATGTATTGTACAAGGCAAGCAACTTTTGGCAGAAGTAACAAAAACATCAAATTTAAATTTAGATTTTAATCATGTATAAATAGAATTTAAAATTCTTTTCCATAAAAATTCATTGATAGAAGAAGGTGGAGTTGAAGGCATTGAATAATAGTCACGCTTTAAAAATCACCTTTGGATTATTAATGATCCTCTATTCATTTACATAATTTTAGTGCATATTCATAAAACGAATGAGTGTCGTTTCCTGTTTTGAAAGAAAAAAAAAAACTCACCTCCATCGCCAATGAGGCGCATTTGGACAAGCGCTGGGTCTTCATTATGTTCTTCTAGTACGGTATCATCAGTAACAGTCAGGTCCTAGAATAAAATAGCAAATTATTTATGGTTGCTTATTGAGGTTAAACATGTAGTTTTTTACTCTGTAATAATATTTCAATTGAGAACGTTGGATATGAAAGTGAAAGAGAAAAAGTGCAATGATTTAACTCAAATTATTTAAAATGCCTGCAGTCAGCTGTGCGTTTAATTAACTCGCATTAGAATTTTATTAATTTTAATTGCAAATTAAAAATAAATTATAATTGAAGCATTATTATTGTTTGTTCTGTCTGTTTTTATAATCAAAGAAAGTTTTTCTTATTATGTATATTATCTATGAAATACTATTTATAGAATTTCATTATTTTTATTATTTATAATTGTTACTTACATATGTATGTATGTACATTGTACATATATGAGAGTGCATAGAAAATATTTGTAGGAAAATGACGAAATGTTTGCCAAGATTACAAAGATTGATACAATCGCGCTGCTTTTAATATGATGATAAGCCTTTGTAGACATAACAAAATGAATTAAGCTTAAAACGCGTGGAAATATAAATTTCATTGCGATGTAATTAGATATAAAAGTACAAAGCGTAAACTGAAGTATTTCTTTTCTTCTTGCTCGTCTACAAAGGAAAGCAGTAAAAGTTTGAGACAAGCAGCAAATGATAGAAAGAAAGAAAGTTTGATTCGAATCGTTTGATTTGTTAGCAGCAGCCCACAACTTGAAGAAACTGGAACTCGTCTCATTGTCAGTGGAAACAAGTGTCTGAACTTTTCTTCGTGCAAAGTCTAGCTAGCATTTTGGCACGCACGTGTCTTTCCAAAACTATCTCCATTAAACTAACTTTAAACAAACTCGGATTTTCGATGTTGGGGAAAAGTTTTTCTTTATAATGAATTCAGCGAACTTTACCGCTCTCGCGCGCCATCATTTATTTCCTTTTATGTACGCTTCGCACAAAATTATACAATGAAAATGTAAACATCAAAGAGAAACAAACAACATCATAATACAACAATGGCTTTCAGCAATTTCTAGACAATCAAATGTATAATTAATATAAATAATGAAAGGGAAAAAATTAATGCGTTTTTTTTTCTCCTCGATTTCAAATATAAACTCAGTCAATACATTATTATCAATCAATAAAGTCAAGAAACTGAAATGGCAAACTGCAGTGTAATAGCATTCATGACCTCTGTTTTACCAACAAGATTAATGAGCTTTAATTATCTCTACAAATATAAATGTCTATAAAACGTTAGTCAGAGGTCACGTAGCTAAATATAAAAGTGCTTACAACAACAAAACAGCGCCTAGCAAATCGTGATCAAACTACTGATTTAGAATCGACTATTAAAACAATTAAACTATTTGTTGCATTATCTCTCATTTGGTAATTACAATTTTAAAAGTATGTATATCAACAAGTATTTTGATAAGATATCAGTTACTTTCGCTTTAAGTAACGTATATGCGTAAGTAAATATGTAATTCGAACGCTTCGCGGAATTGTGTTAATTTATTATTACATTGTAAAAATGTAATAAAAATAGAAACGAACAAACAATTGTAAATGAAAAGCAATGTTTTGATATTTCATTTACATGAATCATGATGTTTTATAAAAGTGCATTAATAATAAAGCGGTAAAATCAATAAAAACACAATTGTTCATTCGAATTGATATTGATGAATAGCGAAAAACTCGAATGACTTAACAAAATAACAAAACTATTTATTGTTTGTTCATTATTTCAATTTAATAAAAAGAATGTAAAAGAAGTAAATATTATGATGATGATGATGAAATGAAACAAAGCTAACTGTATATTCGAATGAACGAAAAGTATTACCTACGAAGCACAACTTTGACCTGCGTACAATTTGTAAAGATATTGCAGAAGTTGATTCCGCATACGTGGTTATAAAGCTAAAATTGAGTTGCGGTTATTACATTTCAAATATGTTTTAACTTGTCATAAGTAAAACTAATTACAAATCTAATTAAATCTTTGCGTGTAATTATATAACGTATATATCTACCCAATTAAAATTAATCCATTTACTTTGAAATGGAAGGAGCCAGTGAATCAAATATGAATAAAAAAATTATTTATATGAGCAGTTAACTTTAACAAACTGACCTACATTATATATTATCTCTTATTACAGTTTATGACAAGGAGTTTAACTAAATACAACATAAATTGTTTGACGTCAATTCGAGTCACGTTACTTTTTCTTACTGTCTGTCCCAGAAAGAATGAAAAACTATTTATAAATTTCATACAAAAAGCATATTACATATGTATTATAAAAGAATATTTTAAGAGGTCAATAGGAAATTGTTTAATTAATTATTAAAAATCAGTATTTGCAAGTCATTATTAATTATCTAACTGCAAAACATTTAAATCATTAAGAAATATTTCCTTAAAAAAGTTCAAGAACACAGTGAACATAAAATTTCAAAATTCCTACGCAAAATGTTTGTTTGTTTGTAATAATCTTTATGTTAATAATTTCCTGTATGTATCATATATGTTTTTTAGTCTAGTTAAGGAACTTACCCTAGTAGCTTCGTTGTATCCAACAATAACAGCAGTATACCATTGAGTTGTGCCCTCAGCCCGATAAACCTCAACCCTATATCCAACAAGTACACTAGGGGTTGCTAAAAGGATGCGCTGTCCATCCTGTTGCTCGGCCCATCGTCTGACAGCCACCTTTAATTCAGGATATTCCCTAACGCCTGGTATTGTTGAATCCCATTCCTGCAAACAATGAGAAAATATTTACAGAATGTTTTTGGTCTGATAATGAATTTATTCATTTACGGATTTATGAGTAAACATAATGTAAGTGACTGTAATCAATTATGCGCTTCGTTGGTTTTTGTTACAAAATTGCGTAAAACCAGAAACGTAGTTTGCATGTTGCAATGCAAACATTCACATAAAATGTTTGTAGAAATAAATCAATAGGAAACACATCCATTCTGATAACAATTCATTTCAATTTCTGATTGATAAAACAACATCGTTAAGCATGTGAAATGAAATAAAAAGGAAGAAAAGAGAGGAGATATGTGTATAATAAATAAGAAGTATAGCAGGTTTCTAAGAAAGTCCAACAAGAAACTGTAGCCTGCAACCATGCCACGGCCATATCAGGATTTAAAATACCATTATTGGCAAGAACTGGTTTCAAGTTCTTGCTTACACTTGGAATATGTGAGGGGTATGCGTGTCTGAATGCAGCATGCAGCGTCTGAGAAGATTGTCTTACAAAAGATGTAAACTGAGTCATCGTGCGATTATCACAAAAGTGCATTTTGAAAGACCCGACAATCTAACAAGCAAGATGTAAAACGATGATTTCGTAATGAGCCTCTACAACTTGATGGAAGGTTAATATCCTGTTGATATTTCTTTTCCTTTAACTTAACATATTGTAAACTTTCACATTGAATTTCAAATGAATTCTTCAATATACGCATACAAATAATCTATTTCATTATTTCAAAATTAATTAAACATCTACTAAACAATTATTCTTTCATTAATATTTACTTAATCATTAGTACAACGAAAAAACTTGAATAACCCAATAACCTGTTGTATAATAAAAAAAATCCAGTTTGTTTTGCATTTATAAGTGGATATATTTACATTTAATGGAAATGCGTAATTAATTATGAGCATTGCTATCCGGTTTAAGTACTACACGTTTTTTAGTCGCACCATAAATAGGATGATCTTAACAGCGACTATATTTGAAGATTCATTAATTAACAGCACGAAGATCATGTGCAGTTGCTGTTTGCTAAGATGCTAATTGAATTTTGACTTTTCCGTTTTTTTTTTACTATAATGGTCATGTATGCCAAGGAATGTTAATTGTCGATAGCACGAGGTCAACATGTTTTCAAACTGTTACAAAAATAATTATTTTTTTCAACGGTACATGAATAATTTTACTCGCGCCTTTCGATTAATTACTATTTCTATATTATATCCTAAAGATAAAAATAAATTCTTTTGTTTGCACCATTCATTCGCTTATTTTTTGTCAGCTAATTTATTACGAATTTAACGAAGAACGACGTAAAATAGTAGTGCATACTTATATTACATTATGCAATGTAAAATTGTTATTTTAGTGGTTCTAATTTTAAACAATATAAATCTAAAATTTATTAATAGAATATAAACATACAAATGATATAATTTGTGTTCAGTATTATATAAGTTTAAAATAACATTTAGAGAAAGAAATATTTTGTGTGGCAGGTAATAGAATTTCTAATAATAAATGAGCTAAAAAAAGATTTATTTTATTTTCTGTAAATAAACCATAAATATAATTATGTATTCAAAAAAAAAAAAAAATTTGCATAAAAAAGTCTAGACCCTGTCAGGCATAATAATTAATGAACGGACATCATCTTTTTAAAGTTATTTCATTTGGTAATATAACCTTTTAATGCGATGGGGCGCCTTATAAAACTTTGGTCCGCGTTCAACAAATAAATTTATGAGAAACTCTCGGTAAACAAGTTTAGCAACTTGTAACGAGAAAACTTCATTTTACCGTTTAAAACTTTTCCGAATTGCATTAGCATTCCACCGATAGAACCAAAGATGGAATAAATTTATCCATTTAGAAACGAAATATACACATATACACACAAATACATAGATAGATAGATAAACATTTCTCTTTTCCATCTCTTTTTGCGAGCGCGTTATTACTTCTTTTCGAGTGAAAGTTTGATTTGTGTAAGCGATGAGAGAGGCAAATAGAGAAGAACTCTCTCATCCACACACTTATATTATATGAAGAGCATTGCCTCTTTACATTATTCATAAGTTTTTATACATAAAAATGTCAATGAGGCAGCCACTTGATCAGCTAAATAGACGCAGAAAGTCGAGAAAACCAGTTTATTATATTTCATCTAAAAATTAATGGCAAATACTAATTTATCTATGTATTAGTTCGATCGATAAAATGATGACGGAGTAATGACCGCATGTTTGAACGTTTAATATCCGCTCATTACTGTATTGCTTCAATATGGATTTTATTGACGATTGCTTTTAAATTATTGATGATCCATCTTTAAGCGTCATTATTAACACACAAACACACAGAGGAAAAAAGCGTTCTACAAAGCAGCAAACGTTTATTAATTAAAAGTGAATTTTCAATTCTAATATAAAATTAATTAACAGAATATTCTGTTATTGAAGCGTTTCATAAATATTTTTTATTCACATGATGGTGAAGGTTATTTTAAGGTCACACAAACTGAATATAAATTGAATGATTTGAATTTGCAGCTATTTGATAATTCCATCATTATTTTCTTTCATAAAATATGCGGTGAAAGAATTAAATTTCCGAGCATCTTGTTTAAATTCATGTTAGGAAGCGTTAGGGAAGAAAAAAATTGAAAAGAAGTAACACAGAAAAAATTGCGTGTGAGGAAGGGAGATGTTGTAAGAGAAAATTCAGTTTCGTCTGAATAAAGCTTATTATAAAAGAAACCCATAAAAATCAATAAAGTTGGGGGCTCTGAATATGTGTAGGGTAACGACTTGCGAATTTCATTCATTCCAC
The DNA here is from genome assembly GCA_027574845.2 of Deinopsis erosa. Classification (NCBI taxonomy): domain Eukaryota; kingdom Metazoa; phylum Arthropoda; class Insecta; order Coleoptera; family Staphylinidae; genus Deinopsis; species Deinopsis erosa. The sequence goes on from JAODFZ020029218.1 coordinate 39,521, forward strand.
ATTTTCATTATATAAAATGGTTTGTGTCGTGTATTATATCTATAGTTGAAAAATAAAAAACGTCAACATCACAAATTTCAACTTTCTCAAAGCGAAAAAGTCCATTAGCGAATATAACCACCATCATTAAAGTGGACGGCAATTTAAATCCCATAAATGCAATATTTTTTCTTATTTATTTTCAACATTAAAACAAAAACACATTTACATACATACTAATTAATTATTACAAGCGAACATTAAACCGGGTCAACGAACATCAAAATGTTTTCCTTCTCGCTTAAATAGCGTCGTCGTTTATTTTATACAAAATATACGTTTATAATAGCAATTAACGAACGAACAAAAAAGGTAAAATAATGCGAGTCATTTATAATGCATTAATAATAATAAAAGATTGAAAAAAGTCCAAAAAAAAAACTTATCAATGAATATTAATTATTGGAGCCATTAATGTCCAATGTATTCAGAGCTTTCTAAAGAATATTATTCATAAAAAAGTTGTTTTAATAAAATAATCAATGAGATGTAAAATGTACAAGGAAATGCAATAAAAAAAGAGTGAATAAAAATAAGTGCAAATAATTAATGATTTTATTGAAAGTAGTAGAGCAGAAAATCTGTTGTAACTTGATGGGTAAATAAAACAATTAAGAATGTCTATATACATATGGAATAAATAGAGAAAGATTCAAATGGGAAATTAAATATTTGCTGTTGTATATGCAATGTATGACGCAGAATTGAACGATGGCTTTGTTTAAGAGGCTTATTGTCTCACACACGTACATAGAACTTTGTTTCTATTTTAAAATAATTTCGGTAAATATTTCATTATGTTAAAAGATGTTTCGAGGCCGTACATTCAACATTCATAATAGGATCAATAATTCACGTCTGAACGATTTAAAATTTCATCAATTGTTATTTTTAGATTATATTGCATGAATCTATTTATTATAGAGTCGTTTTGTGTTGCATGTTACTCTAACATTTTCGATATCCACTTTTTTTCTATTGTGTTTTCTTTTATTGATGGAATAATTGTGGGTGTGCATGAAGAAAATCGATTTGTTTTGGTGTAGAAAATTTCCCGAATAGGTCAGGGTTCAGAGAACTGGCTGCTTTTAAATAAGTTGAATAAATAAAGTAAAAATTTCGCTGAAATGTTCTTTAAATTCATTGATAGAAAGAAGTCGTTTATTTTTTTTTTTTTTATATTATGTGTTATAAAATGAAAGATAAATTTTGTGATTTGATTATAAACGACGGAAATCTCCGTGAATAATATAAAATATTACGTATTGTTGAAATACTTTTTTTGAATAGATAAAGCTTTATTGTCCCATTGTTAGAGCAAAAATTCCACGTGCAATAAAAGTGTTTTTAATAGCGACAACACCGAAGCAACGCAAGATAAGTAATGAAACATTGAATGTATATTTTGATATAAAAGGATATACCAACATTGCAACAATAACAAATTTAATCAATTTACTTTTTGATTAATTACAAACACAGTATCAATATTTATAGAAAAAAATTGTATAGGAATATGTATGTGCATGTTATATATGTCATTCATGATTTATTATTGTATACACAGGTGAGAGATATGAATATGTAAATGAATGTACACATCGTAATGTTTATGCAGAAAATCAAAAATATTATGTTGCAGCTATAACACACACATTAACACAAAAAATAGAAAAAGATCCAACTTATTAGTCATGATTTGTTATTAACAACAACAATTAGATACCTCTCATGATATTTAATAGTTTTATACTTACTGAAAGTGTATTCATATGAATTGGAGTGCATGACAAATAGGGATTTCATACATACATACATACATACATATAATTAGCAATGACCTTAAATGCCCTTCAAATGCAGACTTACAAATAAAAAGTGTAAGTTACAGTTAGACGTTGGAGCCAAGAAGCGCATTCACACGTCGAAAGAGCTCGTTAACTAAATGATGATGAAGTCAACAGGAAACATATAATAAGTGTTATAAGTTAATAAGAAAGTTGATATAATCCATTAAAGTTGTCGTTGTTGCCTTGCTCTGGTAGTGAATTGAATGGATAAAATGATGAAGAAAAATATTTGGGGTAAATGCGTGGCCTGCAGATAGAGGATTGAAAATGCGCATTAAGAAATCGTATCATGGAATGAAGTAATTCATTTTGCTGGGTATCGGCGGCTGGTATAAATCAGCCGGGAGCTATTGTACTAACGAGGTTATTGCCTACTCTGGAGGCTGCATAAAACGCGCGCTGTTGGAACGAGGTCAGGTCTGCGCCTTATCGAACCACTATTCCCACGAAAAAGAAACGACTACGACGACGAAAGAAGAGAAGAAGAATCATCATCTCTTCTTTCCTCCATTATGAACCATTCTCGCTATACATGCATCGCTTTACATTTAATTACATACTCGTCTATTATATACGATGCATTTTTAATATAACCGAACGAACAGTTATATAATCACCATCATCATCATCATCATCATCATCATTTCAATAACATATATGAACCATATAAGACAAATAAAGAGTTATACAAATTCCAGCTATGAAATTATCGCGTTTGAATTGAAAAGACAGTGCACACAGTGGAAATTGCTTCTTGGCAAGCATTAATCTCCATAAATCTTCCACTTAATTTAGACCTTGCAGCAATTTAAGTGAAACTAAGAAACGCCACCCAACCTACATAATATATTCGTTCATACAATCAGCAGCATTATCGAAATGAATTTATTCATTTTTAGTTGCTGTTCTGACGCAACGTTGATATCACAAAACATTTTACAATACATAAAACACTCTAATCAAAGTTATTGTCTCAATTTTGCATCTTATCAATCACATAAATGCAAATTTATTACTCGTATGGTGATAACGCAAACATATATGTAAAAATGTTGTTGTTGTTGTTGTTGTTGTGTGTGTCCGAAATTAATACTGGAGGAGATTAATTACTTTAGTGTCGCATTCGGACAACATCTGATTAATGATTTTCAGCGTAAACAAAACTTGAAAGGGAGAGATAGAAAAAACGATCGAAAAGAAACTTTTCCCCACATCAGTGCGAATGTGATTCATGCAATAAAAATACTCTCCTTTCCTGGCATTTTTCAAAAAGGTGAATGTACGTTTTTTTTTTTAATGTATTATTCCTTCTCTCTTTTAACAGCCTTTCGGCAGATTTTTTTTTCAGACATTGCGTGTGTGAATTTGGAAATTATATATTAAAGCAAACAATCGTAAAAAATGGTCGTATAGAATAGAATTAAGTGCAATTTAGTGAATCAAATTTTTATTGTATGTTGTTTATTAATCAACATGCGCATATTTTTATTTCCTGCATAAACATCCTACACACAACTAAATATCAACTTTGACATTATATATAGGAGGTTATCAAACTCGTTGAGATTATTTATATGTATATGCATGTATGTGAAACAAAACAACATTCGAAATGATTGCAAAAACAGTTTTTGTTCGGAAAAAAAGAGTTGTGGCGTGGGTTTGCAACTCCTTAATTCCATTTTAATATAAATTAAGTGATTAAGAAATTCCCTTTATTTTTCTTCAAAAATACGCCAATTTAATATAACTTTGTGAAATCGTTTTTGTTTCAGAAACTGCTGATTTCTTAATATCACCCGAAATGCTCTAATATTAGCCCAAAAAGCTGTAATGTAAAAAAACTTCTAAATTGAAACTTGCCGTTGGCAAGTGTCGCTTCGACCGAGTCCCATAAATTCATAATTTATTGCATTTTACATAGACATAAAAAAATTATGGAATCATTTTCTTGTTATGATGATGATGATGATGATGATGAGTTTTTTTTTTGTTGTTGTTGTTGCTATATTCATGAGTGAATAATATAATTGGTTTTATAGAGAAGGAACAATAAGAAAGTAAAATTATGCATTCCGTGAGTTGATTCATATGCCGTTATCTAAAGACATATCGCAATTTGATGCATTTTATTCGAGGCTATAGGAAGCCATATTAATAATATAAAATAATGATCAGAGTTAGATTAAGTGAAAGGTCAACCACATTGACGCGACTGCTTAGTTATATACATATATAAATGGATATTATTATTAACAAGCTACAACTTGTACAATCCGGAAGTGGTTTCACATTCATATTAAACATGATTATAAATGTATGAGTCGGTGACGGTCATGGCAATCGTTTCTAATTAGATGCATTCGTACAAAGTTACGGTAAAATACATTTTTTTATTTTGTTAAACATAGAATTGCATTTTCATCATCATCATCATCATCATCATCTTTATAAGTTAACTGTATTAACGGCTCCATATTGACGAGCATCATTAACAAACATAATAACAACTTGGATGCACTTTAAAATTTTCTGTATTGATTTGACC
>JAODFZ020029230.1:0-11032 GCA_027574845.2 Deinopsis erosa
TGACAACTAATCTGGGAAAAAAAAAGTACATTGTTGTGAGTATGTACTTTATTTCTTTAATTTTTTAAGTAAATAATTTTTTTTCTTAAATTTGCACTTTTAGAAAATAATTAATATATTACAAATTTAGCAAATCTTTAAAAAAATTACTTAAATAGCATAAATTTTCAAAAATCGGAACAAAAGTATCCAAATGTGACAGCTATTCTGGAACGGAGGTAGTATAATATTTTGGAAAATATTAAATTTATATTATTGTAATAAATGTTGGTGATAATTAGGGTGACCATACGTACCGTTTTGAACGGGACAGTACCTTTTTTTTCATATTTCCCGGCCGTACCGTCGTTTTAACAAAAATGTCAATTTTGTCCCGTTTTTAACAAACTATAGTTTTTGTAGAAAACTGGACCGCGTCTTATTTATTTCTCGTAAAATTTTATGCTAAGGAATAGGTAAAATTAATTGCTCACTTTTGAAATTTGCGCCTATAGGTATAAATCGTGCGAATAGTGTTGAGTTTTTGTAACTGTCAACTATTTGAAATAAGCATTTGCAAAAGGATGAACTTGGAGCGAAAACCCTGTAATATGTCATCAAATTTGAACTTTTTGAACATTTTTTGAAATGAATTATATTTTTTTTTAACTTTATAGTATTCTCTGCAAAATTCTAATTCTACTAGATATAAAGTTCAATACATACTATATCATTTAAAAAAATTTGTAATATTTTAAGTTTCTTAACTTTCTAAATAAATAAATACTCCTAATATAAAGTTAATAAAATATAATGAAAATAAAACAAAAATTTTGAAATTGTGTTATATAATCCTTAATATTTATTATCTTAATATCAAAGACGTTTTGTATACTCAACTTATCTTAAAAATATTCAATTATAATTATATCTTCCATAATTTAAAATTGTCATATGTAACGTCAACTTTTGGTAGGCAAGTGTCAGGTAGATTTAATGTCAGTCAATGTTAGACCGTACAAAAACTGACTACAGTGGAACCCCGCTATTCGTCCGCCTTTCTACTCGTACAACTCATTATTCGTACAAGTTTTTCAATTAAAATTTGAATCACCATTCGTACGCTTTTTCGCCAACACACAAAAACAATCAACATTGGATATCTTTTTAATATGTAAAGGACCAAAAAGACAGAAAAAAGGACCAAGGGAAAAATCATCTAACGTTTTTAATATAGAAAGTAATGAGGAATTGTAATGTGTAAGTAGAGTTCAAATAATAAAAATCGTATTAGTTTAAATAGAGAGTTTGGAACCGATTAATGCAATTCATATTATATCTTATGCGAAAAAATGATTCGCCATTAGTACAAATCGCCATTCGAACTGCTTACTGGAACGAATTGTGTACTAATAGTGGGGTTCCACTGTATGTACTATATAAAATACTAAACAAGTATAATTTAAATGCTGAACAAGATTCATTTAAATACTGAAAAAATAATACTTATTAGAATTATATATACTGAACATAATGCATTTTTATACTCAACAAATTATATCGAATAAATGTTAATAAATTCTGAACAATTTTAAAATTTTTACTTAACATTTAATATTTATACCACGAACAGAACTATGTTATTTTAGCATTCACAAAACGTGCATTCAGTCATGTGATATTTGTTCTAATTTGAAATGCCTTTATTAGTCTACAAATAACATTTTACACGTTACAAGCCGCAATGTTAAAAATGTGTTGGCGACAAGTGTATTTTTCTATAATTGACCGAATGGTGGTTGAAATATAATCATATACGTTCATTTTATCTAAATTTTGAATTCTTTAATAAATTTTTTAACATCTTAACTACAAAAATATCCAATGCCATATTTTAATTGAGATTTTCTACTAAACAGTGCAAATTAAAATTATGCTTTAAACCAAAACCAACTCATTAAGAAGTCAAACAATACATAAAACAGCTTTTTGCTTCTCTTGAAATTTTTTATCTACTTGATCGTCTTTGTACCTAGGCTACCTAATTAGTTAATTAAAATTGATTTGTGATAATTAAAAGTTAAGCAGAGTCTAGAAAATGCATAGTGCACAAGCACATTAGAAAACTACTGTTTTTGTAATTTTAGCATAATCATAAGTAACTTTTTGTGGTTTGATGAAAATTGAAATTTCAATTATATTCATTATACATAGTTTGAAATAATTAATGTTAGTTAAAAGCTCTCAAGATATGTATAAAATATCACATATACGATATAATATTAATAAACTTTTCGTAAACTTAATAAAATAAGTTAGGACAAGTTAGGCTAGATTATATGTATGCACACACACACACACACACACGTTCAACAAATTCAATTTTATTTATTTATTTATATATTTTTTTCCCTTGTTTTATTGTCGAAATAAAGATTGGCACTTTTAAAAGGTACGAAGCAGATAAAAGTTTTATGTTTGCCTGTAGGTTGGTTGGTTGTGTTCGACTTGTTCGGTTTGTGCTTTCTTCTCAAAGGGTTTGTTTTTTCATGCGGTTAAAGTTTCCTAAGGACGATTGACCGACATCCAAAAACATCCAAACCAGACATTCATCTTCCTATGCTATTAGGGTGTGAGTAAGAGTTGAACGTTTCGTTGTAGTAAGACAGGCAACTTCTAGACAAAATGAATGAATAAATGACTTCGTTTTCTTGGACATCTATCAAGTTCTACAATTATTTTTCCTATACAGATAAAAACAATGTTGTTTTCTACTCGGTATATGCACTTTAAACTAGAATTGTTATTAACTTCAAAAATTATTATGTAAAGCAATTTTACGCAGCATTTTTTATGGAAACATATTTCATATATTATGTACACTATATATTTCGTTCGATGTTCGTATCGTATCATATAAAAATAGAAAAATTTAGTATTGTATATAAAAAGAAAGGCCTAAAGCATATAAATATGATCTCGAAAAGCATGCAGCAATAAAATTGGTTTCGGTCTTTCTATCTTGTTATCTTCGCATCATACAAGCAAGATTTCTATGCAATATAATCCTTCAATTGACTTGCAACTTTTACGATGATAAATTTTTTCACCTTTTATTGGTGAAGCTATGTATAGACAACTTTGAAATCTTCTATTTTCATTTTTGCTTTTTCCTAACTAAAGCGTAACAATTGAATTGACATTTTCAACGACATAAATCATTATTATTATTTTAATCGTTTTATAGCACCGTAAATGTTTTGTATGATCATATAAAGTTTGCATTGACAAAATTTATGGTCTGTATATTAAAAAAAATATGTATAAAAAAGCAAAAAATTTGCGCTGTTGCTGCCACTACTAGAAAATAGAAAACAATAAAGTTGTAGAGCTAAATACTGACAGGAACATAAATCGTTTAAAACTTTTTTTTGTATTCCATATTTTCTTTACGATGTGTTAGTATTCAAAATACATATTTTTTGTTTTCCTTTCTACTGGAACTAGTAAAATTGTAAAAAATCTAAATTTAAAAATAAAATTTTGTTGATTTATATTGTGAATATAATTGAGATTGGGAGATTTGAGAGAGAGAGAGATACAAAAAGTTCTTCTTTACCAAAAAAAGGCTTTGAATTTTCCATTTTTCTAATTTTCATTTCCATTTCATAATAAATCATATGTGTGTTAGAGCTTTGATTTTTTGCTGAATACACAGAGGTAATAAGTTCTTTTAATCAAGTAAAATCTTATATGAATAATCAAAATGATTTGGTTTTAATGAAGGTTTGTAGCACTTGGTTTTTAGACCTGAAAGAATTTTAATGTAATTTGCATTACCCTGAATAAAAGAAGGTGAAGATTAAACACTTTCACATTAAACCGTTAAAAAGTTTTGTAGTTTATTACACAAACGGGTCATTAATTATCTTATTTGACTTTGTAAACCATACAATATAACACACCACAAAAAAGTTGTTTGTCTTTAGTTAGTTGGGTGCATTTTTGTTTAAAACTTTTATCGAAAACCATATGATAAATTAAACTTTACACACATATAACAAAGTTTTTCGTTAAATATATTAAACACACATTTGCTCTTTGCCATTCGGTAATAATAATAACAACAACACATGTCTTTGAAACCTCTACGTTCGGCGATTGCTTAAATGTTTAATGGTCTAAGGAACATTAGTGGAACTAGACCAGTCAAGCATCATTACATTTTAAATTTATTGTATATAAGAAATGAATTATTTCAATTTTATCTATTTATCTACTGCGTGTCTGAGATAAGAATTGTTACTTTAACAATTTTTTACACTTTGAAGACAGAGATGAGGGTATCTCCAATACAAATTTACTGCCTAAACAAGAATTTTTAGAAGAAACCTTCAAAATTTACTGCTATCACTTAAGCTTCATGTTAATACAGTAAAGTATTTGATCAAAATAATCAATTTTGTTAGAAGAATGTACATAATTTTAATTAAAAATTAGCTAAAAAAATTTTCTGATTTCTGATAATGTGTTTGTAAAACATAAACTAATCTTGAAATCCTATTTGCTTAGCATATAATTAATACATTTGTTTTGATGCCATTTCAATAAAATTAATTCATGTATTTTTTTTCTGGTTTATTTATAGTTTATTTGTTTATGGAACAACAATAATAATGAAAATCAGATTAAATTTCACATGTACATGTGCGGAATACAATAGTTGATTGTTTTTCAAAAACCACCAAAAACCAATTTGAAAACTAGTAATGATTGCTTGTTTCATATAGTGTACGTGCATACAATATTAATTAAAATTGACCGCAGAAAGATGCCGCATTATGTAACATATTTTTTTCTGGTTATCGTTATGGCGGATAAATTTCAGCGCCACATATCTGCCAAAATGTACAATTTAATCACTCGACTGTAAACCGAAACAAAATAATATTAGTTTTCATATAAATTTATAACAGCAAAAGTCTGCCTAATTAGTAGACTTGCTCACTATTCGATAAAAGCTTTTGTGGTTCTGTCCGTTCGAGAAAGGTAATTAACTTGTTCTCCAATAGGCTAAATGTACTTTTAGATTGAATGACTTTTAGTTATAATCGAATGTAAATGTTTTTTTTTCAACCAACTTTGAATAGAAAGAATTTTTTTCTCAAAGATAATAACATTAATTATAAATGTGTGAGCTAGGAAATAACACATTACACAATCGACACGAGTTCTAATTAAAATAAAATATTTTTCAATTTCTAAGAACATAAAATTATAGTCAACGATTTTTATAAAGTAAAAAATCGATTTATTTCGAGGAAAACACAATTCTGTTCATGGAAATCGAAATAGTGTTGTGTCTAAAGGTCATTGTATTCTCTCGGTATAATTAAGGTAACTTTGGAGATAAATGGCGAGCTGTTTGGGATGAAAGTGACTATTTATAAGCTAGGCGAGTAAATTGAAAGGCTGAAGCCCTTTTAACCGATTTCCAATGTCGCTACATTCTTCCTTTCCCGCTACCGACGCCGCTTCTACTATAATACATTCATGTGCCAGAATTCTGACTAATTCTATAGGTCAATATTTAACCGAAAAGTTCCCAATGGATACATTTGGATAAATCTACTTTGTAGAGTGGATAAACGGACTCGCATTTGTCTCTAGCACACTATCATTGCGGTTTGTTAAATTAGGGTTTTGGTTATTGATCTTCTTCGAGATATTAATCTGATATATTATCATTGAAGATCCTATAACAACTGCGTACTGAAAAAAATACATTTTTTTTATATTGTTGTATGTATGAATTCACTTATATGTGTTTTTGTTGTTTTCTTCGTATTTTGAGGTCCTTTTGTCCAATTACAGTAAATTGAATTAGATCCTGGGTTTCCGTACGTTCCAAACACGTAAGCATCACATTAAGATAGACAATTGTTAAAATTGGCTCGTTTTCGTCCGTGCAGCTTTGGATAAATAGAGTTTTTTCTGATATTTTTTATACTACATCCTATTGCACAAAACAAAAATCAGATTTTTTCTATTTGCGTTTTTGCACTTTTTTGTGCAGGATCATACATTTTTTTATATTAGGTATAATAAAAAAATCTAAATATATGATAATATATAAACAAAAATATAAAAAATACAAAAAAGCTATAAAACGGCATTGTTCCTCCTTTTCCTTCATATTCAAATTAAATTTATATAAAAAATATTTCTTGTAAATTTATTTTTTTGTGAAGGTACATAGGTATAATTAATTATTGAACTGAAAAATTATATAATGTAAAGATTTTACTCGTTTTGTGTTATAATAAGAAAAGCGGCATAAAAGTTCATTTTTCAATTCGATGCTTAAAGACATTTTTCAGCTGCCGTTGTTGAATAATGCCATAAAATACATTTGTGATTCTTCTCTGCAGTAGGAAAAGTTTCACTCAAAGTGTTTTTGAATAATATTCTCTCTGCTATATAGATCAACAGACATTGATCAATGACTTGCCATTCTTACTTTCCTAACTTGTCCTTCAGTGGTTTTGGACTTTCACACCCAAAACCCACTAAACTACTGTTTATTCATCAAACATCCAATTCCAATCAGAAGCAGTTGATTAAAAAAGCAATCCACTTATAAATGGTTACACCACCAATAATATACGAGAAATAAATCTATAAGTAATGTAATTAGAAAACTTTTACTCTTTATGTTCTACGATAAAAGCAAAATAAATGAAAGGGCAGTGAAACAAATTAATAATTGTATTAATGAGTTGTCAAAATATGTAAAAGACCATTTAGAATAGGCACTCCCTATGCTGCTGTTGTTGTTGTTATAAAAGTTCTTAAGAATTGTTACAGACAACACATAAAAGTTCATAACTTTTCAAGTGCTTTTAAATTTAGCACATTTCGAAAGTCGTTGTTGTTGGGGGATGGATGGGTATTTTGCAACTGTCACAAATTCACTTTTACTTATAACGCAATAAAAATTCCTATTTTTCTTTCTACAAATGCAAAGGGAGTTACAAGTAAATGTATCAAAGAATCATGAAAAATAAATTAGTTTGAATTTTTTCTACTCTTTTTAGAAAATTGGCTGTTTCTACAATAGATATAGAATTATAAACAACAATTTCTTTTGTTAAATTTTTTATTTATGGTTTCTTAATGTTAATTTAATAAACAAGATTGTATCGATTCAGTTACATGTTAATACAAGAAACTCTTTTATATAAAATTAATCAAAACGTATACAATTTTAATTAAGAATTAACTTTTTCTTTAAATTCCTATTTTTCTTTTTACAAATACAAAGTGAATTTCAAGAAAATGTATCAAAGAATCATGAAAAATTAGCATTTCCTATACTACATACAAAATTATAAAAATATTTTCTTTAAAATATACTTTAATTTATAATTCTTTAATGTTAATTTATTAAAAAAGCTTGTATCGCTTTAGCTGCATGTTACAGTAAACTATTTTATAAAAATAATCAATTTTAAGGATGAAAGCATATAAGTGTAATGGGGAATTAATTTTTTTTTAATCCTATTTTTTACTTATGCAAAGGAAGTAAATGTATCAAAGAATTATAAAAAATAATTCAGATTGGGTTTCTTTTTAGAAAATTAGCAGTTTCTCCGCTAGACAGAATTATAAAAATAATTTTCATTTATTATATTTTTTATTTATAGTCTTTTAATGTCAATTTAATAAAAAGCTTGTATTACTAATATAAGATTTCTTATTTAATATAAAATTTATTCAATTTTAAATGCACAAAGCACACACTTTATTAAAAACATACTTCATATGAAAAATATTACTTTAATTTTAAGCAAATATTAAATCCATTTGAGTTTCATTTATTGCCATTAAAACAAACTTAACTTATTTGTTTTAAATAAATAACCAATTGATAAACGTAATTTTATTGAACAACCTTTCATTAAATGAATATAAAAACATGATGAGATGGATGCAAAAAATTATCTGTTTTTATCATTTTGTGGTGAACAAATTTATTTTAGATTTTCAAGCTTTCTATACTAACATTGTCAGCAATTTATTGTTCATATAGGTAGTGATAGTTGTTAGTAATTGAAAAGCAAAAAAAAAATCTCTCTAATAATATCGAATCATCTCTCACAGTTATATATGGTATATAAATTTCCAACACATTCGTTCTATCATATATAGGTATAGTCCAACGATTCGATTCAATATATTTCTAGGACGTGGAAAAAAGAAGGCGGTGGTGCTAATGACTTGATAATTTAGGGTAATAAACACATTTGTAGTCTTATCTTGATTGTGTTCTACCACAAAATTGCACGTTGAATTCTTGATTTATTCAATTCCTAAAGGTTCTAAAGGAAAATTGCTTTTCAATTTATATGTATTTGTTCCATATTTCAAATAGGTTCGCTTGTTAATAATAACGACAAAAATAGTTTGTTTGTATTTATTAACAGAATCAAATTTTCGTATAGCAACAGAAGCAACTAATAATAAGCAAAGGAATAAGGAAAATATTTATACTAGGAAAGGCCTCTTCACTTTGATCATATAAAATAGATAGATGATTGCATTTGTTATATAAAAAGCTTTTAGTTTATAGCCATTATTTACATATTACTAAATTTTCTTCATTCTTTATCCTTTAAAATAAAAGAAATGCTTACAACAGTAACAGTAATTGTAATTGTAAAATATTAAAAAGAAAATTAAATGCAGTTACATTTCTAAACCAAAACGTTTGTGGTATGTAAAAATGTCAAAAAGATATTATATAATTACATGCTAATTTAAATATATACATGGGAGTTATAAAAAGTGCTTTATAAGAGATATTTTAGAGAATTTAAACGTAATTTTCCTTTAAATTATTTTTTATAAATAATTGGCAAAACAAATTGCGCAAATTTCTTTTATATAATATTTTAAATTAATACTTTTCATTATGGTGAATGCGCCAGGCATATTTAAATAAGTAAAAATACAAATTGCATAAATTCTAAATGAAATATACATTTTTACATTATGTTATATTAAATATAAAATTAGTTCATTTTACTACAATTATTATAAATATTACCTACATAAACATAAAAAAATATTAAATTAAATAAAAATTTATTTTTCAAAACAACAACCAATTAACTAGGAAGTTGGATTTGCATCACATAAAAATATAACGTCATAACTCAAAAATTAATGAGTTAATAAAAAAATGTTGATAATTTTAGTTTATGATGTCGAAACGGAATGAAAGATTAATGAATTTGAGGAGTGTTCAAAATTGCGTTATGTTTATATCCACAGAATTTATTTCATAATAGATTAACACTTACTATAAATATTTAATACAGAAAATAGATGATAATACTTTAAGGTGTAATTGGATACATCTTGGGATACATAGACATAAATTATAAATGTAAACGATTTCGGTTGTTTCAATTATATCATTGCAATTCATCTATGAATAATAGAATGTCCTACACATTACATTTCCCTTTTATTTCGATTACAATACATCTTATGAGAGGAAACGTATTTAAACCTCAACTTAGTAGATATTCACTCTAAATGTGTAACATAAACATATGAACCACATCAAACTATATTATTCTGCATGCTTAACTTTAAATAAGTGTTGTTTGTCAACCACATTATTAACTGATAAGATCTACATTAATAAATCAAATGAATTTCAGATTTATTTGTTTGTATGCGGGTTATAATAAAGGAGGAAATGATATTTGCATAAAATACTCTTTAAATTGCTCTTACAATTATATGTATATGTTTGGCATTTTCTTACAGAAAATTAATTATATTAACGATAAATTAACATTTAGCATATTCATTAATCATATGTTTGAAGTAATTAATAGTAAGCAATAAAAACAATATAATATTATATTTGAACAAAGCAATTTGAAATATTTGTTTTACTAATTAATAATTAATTTAATTATATATTTTTTGTTATTAAAACATAAACAGTTTCATTAAACTTTTCTAATAAAGAACAAATTCCTGTCAAAAACAAGTTACTTTAATGTAACCTATAACAATGTATAGAATTTTATATTTTATAATAAAAATGATCAAAAGTTTTATGTATCTTGTTACATATTTAATGATAAAGTAAAAACTTTTTCATTTTTAAACTATAATTTGTTATGGAAGCTTACAGCCCAGTTCATTAAATATAGGTATATTTATTAAAGCTGATTGTTTCCAAATTTCTTTTTCCAATACAAAACCAGTATAAACGTAGAATTTATATTTATAACATTTAAATGTATTGCTATTTATACTTGTCTAGTTTAATATATTATCCTTTTTTCTGATTAAATAATAAGGTTAAAGACAATGTATTCAATATATCAGTGCAGTATAATGAGTAAGTGGATAGGTTTATTTATGTAAGAGACCTAAATTTCTATATAATGGCAATTGCAGTAAAATTTATTCAAGCATAAATCTTTGGTGGTTATACTAAATGTAATTTGAGGTGTTCTTACTCATACAAAACGCTTTGATTGCTTTTATTGCATTATGAATAGACTTAGATACTTCTAGTTAAATGCCAATTTTCTTTGCTATCAAATACACCTTTTGATGTTAATTAACAAATATATTTAGTTAGGCGAAAGTTTTGATACATTCAAATAAACTAATTTTACACATTGAGACTTTATAGGTAAGGTGAAGTGGGGTAAGTGCACAAACGGGGCAAGTGCGTAAACAGGCTCTTATTAACATAATATGAGAGAAATGTCGATATCTAATATATAATCATCTACTGAAAGTTAATATCATCCTATACACGTAGATATCGCCGAATTAATAAGGGAAATCTCCGATTTATTCCAATCAGTTCGAAAGCACCGCATGCAAAGAGCAAGTCTAGTTTTTGAGTGTATCAAAAATCAGCTGTAGTTTTTAAAGAAATTGTGTGTTTTGTGGTATTAATTTTGATAAGTATTAAAAAATAATGTTTATATTTTACTTTAAGTAAATAATTTAA
>JAODFZ020029279.1:0-44704 GCA_027574845.2 Deinopsis erosa
AAATAATGACAAAAAATCAGACTATATATGTAGATTGTTGTTGAAATAAAACATACGTATTTCGTATGTGTATTTTAAGCACGCAACCAGGTTGGCTTAAATATATATATATATATATTAAATTATAGCATCGTTAAAATAGTTTATTCTTCCTATTTTATAGCGACCAATGTCAAATTTGTTATACGTATGACATTTGGAACATCTTAAACGAATTTGCTCGTTACATATTTTTATGTCTTTATCAAGTTCCGGAACTATAAATTTCCGGAACGCATAATGAGTAGTCTTTGCCTTCTTAATTTACTACCCGACTTTTTGCGTCAACGTTTATAAGCCAGCCTCTTCACATCTACAAATTACTTATACGACATGCATAATTAATAACATAACTTTTCGTGTAATAAAAAATTTATCTATTAACCAAAATATTATTATAAAGCTTTATGAAGCAGTTGTGCAAGGTATTGTTGGAAATTTTGTGGTTCTTCTTCTAGTTTTGAATATAAATAACATTTATTCATGATATTGTTTTTGAAGTGTATGTATATTAAGTTTTCGGAAGCACCGGAGCACACATAAAATAGGTGAAATAAATTTATGCACCGTCGTTTTACATATATATTGTTGAATATGATTAAGTACACCAATAAAATGCTATCTTCTAGTCATTGATTTATTTCTATATTAAATGAACAATCTTTTCATCTTAAATAAACAGATCTAATCCATTCTTATTATCAACTTTTTTCTATTGACTTTCCTATTACTAATAAAATTGTTTCGGTAGTGTATATGGTAATAAAAGAAATATTTCACAACACTGTCGTCTTGAATATGAAAATGTTTTTCTTATTAGATTATTCAGAGCGAGCTTTTGTCTGGAAAATTTTGATTGTGTAAGCGCGTTTAAGAGTAATGTGTTTTGATTTTAGTAGTAAAACGTTCCATAAAAATTGGATATAGGTTTTTACTCTAGTCAGATCATAGATATTTTGTGAGGAATGGTTAGTAACATCTGTCGAAAAATAGTAGTAATGAGGATATGTGCACAAAATGAAAGTACTAAAGAGTGCAATCAGAACAGATCAGCGTGCAAAGATAAAAAAAGCCAATTTTCCTCTCAAAGACTTCAAATTGTACAAAATAGGATTCCAACATTTAAGTTTTTCAGGCGTGTTATTGCAACGCTTTTATAAAATGTCGCTTCAGTAACCACATATTGGAGAATGAATTGAACACTAATATTATTATTACGTACGACTTAAATGTATTTATTATTCCACCCTTTTTTATATATTCAATATTACTAAGATCAAAGAAAACAAACAGAAAGCTTTCCTTTTTTACAAGCAAGTGTGGTCATTGCATATATGTTGTTTATTTTTATATTTATACTGCTATAAAAGTTTTGCAAATAAAAAATGATTTATTTCTCTAAATACTTGATATCATCCATTCGAAAGAACAAAAAAAAATATATAAATTTTTATTAGCTTCCTTCCTTCGCTTTTAGTTGGCATACTAATAAAACATTAACAATTTGATGAAATATTAGTGGAGAATTTATGAAAACAACCCTCATACAATTAACGAGCCAATTTCCAATGCAAGAATTTTCAAATGTCAACAACATAAAAGGGGAAAGATTAATTTATGCAAGCCATCATATTATCTTTCAACAACTAATCACTTTATAAGCCACAAAGGTTTTTTGCTAGGAACTTTCTTATAGAAAAATATAAACAACATTTTCATATTACTATGCAAGAAAATGAATTATTACTGGTCGTTGGATTATTTCAGTTTAATTTATTGTCTCATAATAAAACCGCAAACGTTTGTGAAATGTTATTTCGTACATAACCAACCATATTCTAGTTTTTCCTTCCAAGTTAAGTGTTAAAATAATGGCCATTTTTATGATTTATCACACAAAATTTTTGTTCATCAATCGAATGTAACATAAGGTTATATAAAAGGGAACCCTAACTTCATAAAAACTACGCTGTAGCCAGATGTATGTCAATTATTATTTATGAACATAAAAGTACTTTTGATGTAGTATAAAAAAAGAAGAAGTATGAAATTAGTAAAAGTTTTCTTAACTTATGTATATAAAAAATATAACAACTAGGACCACGCCTTACATTTTCATGACAAAAATGCTAATTAAGCCAACTTTTTTAATAAATATAATATCAGGAATGTTGGACTCTCCTTATTTCAAAGTAAAATTTAATAATCTTGTCAGACCTGCACATAAATTACTTGATTCTTTCTTCTTCGTTCTTTTTTTCTGGTGCACATACAAATTTTTGAAAGTCCATGAACAAACGAGTTCCTTAAATAATGCAATGAGCTTTATTGTGGTCGATTTGTGTTGAATGCATTCGAATGTGTATATGTATGAGTTGTGTGTGTGTGTATGTGTGTGCAAGCGCTTAATTAAATTGGGATAATATTATTATCTGCACGTGCTCTTATATGCAGCAGTCGTATTTGTTCATAGCCCGATTGGCGTGTTTGAGTAAATCTAAACGTGTAATTTTATCACGGGGCTGGAAATACAATCAATGGCTATATGAGGGTTGGAGACAGTAAATACGCTTTTGTTATTTTTCCTTTTGGCTTTTATATCACTCGCATGACTCAGATTTTAAATGAACTGACCAGATAACGTACAACCCTGATTTAATTAAAGAAATTTTACGTAAGCTTGAATAGATGATCGACTTTTAGTTGATTTGTTTTTATCTTTCTATAAATGCAACGATTTTTGGTTGAAAGGATTGGCATGCCTTACATACCTCAATGTTGTGATATTGCTGGGGTGTTGTTCGTCATTGACGCGTGTGGGACATTGTTATTGAGGGTGCTATTCACATACACACACATACAATGTCAAGCAAAGCTGGAATGTTTATCATTTTGATTGTGGAAAAGTCCCTTGAGCTATTGCTTGTTCTGTTTATCCAACAACTCAAAGATTTTTCTTCAAAAACAACGTAAACTTAAGTCAAATATCTAAATCAAATAATTCGCATTCTCATAGGACTACTTCTTTTTCTAAATTTTATTTTAAGTTTTATATTATATTCATATCGACAATTTTATAATTTATGATTTTTCTTTGTTTTAGGTAAGATGAATTTTCCAGCAATTTTTTGAATGAGCGACCGAGTGCGTATTGAGCAACAAAAAACTTTTCTAATTGTATTCTAACTCATTGACGGTAGGAAATATGCTTTTTTTAAAGGAACATTTTAAACTTTCTCCATTGAAATTCTGATATGAACAAAAGACCTACTAATTCTTTATATACACTTACACATAAATAGGCATGGAGAAAACTTTTTTTTTTGTAAGGAAACAAAATTTCACGTTGCCTTAGGCACGTTCTGTCTAACCATACTCGAACTTATTACGACTACCCTCTTAAATATAGGGTTTTGTTATGATCAAAGAGATTTCTCAGACACTAATTCATAATGGTTATGATGGAACTAAAAATATAACTTAAAATTCTTGCAATTATCCAACAAATAATTGCTATCTTAATATAAAACGATCTAATTTGCACCATTAGTTAAACTCACAAACTTTTTGCTTGATTATTATTATGATAAATATAATATCTATTATTATTAAATTATAGTTGAAATTAATCAATTTATAGTTGTAATTAATTAAAAAAAAAGCATTACATTGTCACTTTTTGTTTATTTCAGAATATTTGTTGTGGATTTGATTAATATAATAATTAAAATAACAATACACGGCAAAAATATTGTAAACGTCGAAACCTGCACAAATTAATTAAAATTTAATTACAGTATTGTTGTTTGTCTATCATTTATATTTATTTTACGAATTCATATGCATGACATAAAGTAGGAATAGGTAAATATAAGTTATTATGTTTCATAAATGAATTAAGAAATTTCTGTTATAAAGAGAAAAAAGGGAAAATGAAAAAAAGTATGAATTAAAGAATATGTCAGCATATGAAACGAATCAATTCCAATTACTAATTTCTTCACATATAAATCATTGTTGGATGGCTGGTAGTCATGAATAATTCAAAATTAGTCGCTGCACGAAGATAAATTGGCAAAGTGTTGCTGTGTCATTAATGCTTACGTCTAATTAAAGTCGTACAAGTAAATAAAGTCAAACAAATTGTATAGTTTGTTTAAAATGAACATTTCAATTTAGTAGAAAATCTATTTAGAAAATAATCGAATCAATCGCTGAATCGGAATAGACAGATAAAGAGAAAGAAAAATGACTTCCATATGAACAATGCCATTGGGAGTATTTTCCAATTTAGTTAAATTACGTTTTGTTATTACTTAATGTTTTTCTTTGCGGCATTTCAATATTTCGAGTTGGAATCTTATATGAAACGTGAAACAACTGCATTAAGAAAATTATTCGACGTGTTTGCATTTCCACATAGGCAATAACTGCAAAACAATTTATTAGTTTAATTAAATTTCGTATATGTGACGGTTCTTATAAAATTAATTTAATAAATGTAATTAAATTAATTTGCATTTATTAATAGAGTAGTTTGCCGAGAGTTGCTTCATAAAAGGTATGAATTGTCGCATTACATCGAAAGATATATAACCAACATGGTTTTGTTACGTACACATAAAAGATGGTTTAAGAATTTATGTCCAGCTTTTAACCATCATTAAATATATAAACTTTATATGTATTAGAAATTATGTTAGAATTAATTCTTTTATTATACTATAGCAACAAGTAAGTAAATTTTGCAATGCATTTCCAATGACAAACTTAACAAACGTTTAATAACTTAATTATGTTTGTTAAGCACATGTTCTAATGCGTGTTGCATGAATGTAGTTTATTACAAATGATCAATCAACATCATAATTTTTTTTTTGTTGATGTTGGCGCATAGAGGGTTTATAAAACGAAGGGAAAGCATTCGTGGTGTAACACATGGGTTGCTTCAACAACCATATCATGTGTCAAGATTTTAGAGCGTGATTAAACGAAATCAATTCATTATAATGCCATTTAATTGGAGTTTCATCTTTGTTATTCGTTATTAAATGCTTTTTTATTATTCGGTCTGTTAATTACGCTCATATACACAGCGCCGGAATTGTATTCGTATTTAAAAGGTACTTTTTTGTTGTTACTGTTAGCACGTATTTTGTTTCCCAACAAATTGTTCTACAACCGCATTAAGTTCCTGCTATGTGCACCTGACTCAATGTTTTCACAACAAAATTGCACAATTTCCCATTATAAAAATAAAGAAATTGCGTTTTTCGGTTTTGTTCCTGGGTTTTTACAATTTCTCATAAAATTTTATTAAAAAGATCATTTCTCCCTTTTTTAATAGACATTTAACTGCTTCCATTTTTTATCAAGCAACAGCAAGATGGAGCACACGTGACCATTGTCATAGTTCCTTTTAATTTGAAAACATGTGGATAATAGAAGCGAATCAATAGCAATTATGAAAATTACAACTTTTATATACATTTATAATTAATCATAAATAATTGGACATCTATTGTGTATTGATCGGCCATCTGTAGCCTTCAAGTCATCATTTTTTATATAGAACTTTCAAATTGCATTAAAACTTACAATGTTAAAACGTAATTTAAACAAAATGCCTTTTGTTATGTAATTTTAGTTGAGTGAAAATTTCTGTTCGATGTCACGTCTAAAATGTGGTAACGAGAATGCGCACATTTTACTAAAAGAAATGTATTAAGAAAAAAAAAATAAGAGAGAAAAACGACGAAAAGAGGGTAGTAAGTGCAGGAAAACATTTTTATCAATAGATTCTCATTCATTCAATTTGAGAAAATAAACTTTCAATAATAAATTATGAAAATTGATTAAAAAACAATGCAGCTGTTATCACAAATTAAATCTAAAGACAAGTTTTATTAAAAAATAGATTTATGTCTTGTTATCATCTTTATTTAGTTGATAATTCCGTAACTATATTCATAGCTTTATTTAAATTTTGTGTAATTATACGATTTGAAATTGATTAAAGTAATTTCTCATTGAATTGCTTGTACATTTGATAGATAATTTTATTACCTATCGTATAAAATAGAAATTGCGCAAGGTGATGTAATTAATTCATTTAGATGTTAGATTTGAAAGCCAATAAATTTGATTTGGAATTTATAATGGTAATAAAATTGCGTACGAACAATTCCTTACATAAATGCATTTATACGATACGTTATTATTAATTTATTAATGGAAAGAAGTGCCTTTTAATAGAACCGTCGTAGAAGTGAATCGATGGAAAATATTGCTTCAACAACATATAATTACATTTAATTAAGTTAAGACTTAATTACTGCATTTTGTTGGAATTCTGTTATAATTTACATTAAATGTGTAATCAAGTCGGAAGTGTGGTTTGCTTCTTTTGCAATTTAGTGAGAATGTTTTATGGAAAAGTTTATATAAGATCGTGATTTTGTCTTTTTTTTATCCGTTTTGTTCTCTTGCATTCATTGTCTATTCTATAGATGGAAAGTAAATTAAATTTATTATTTTGAAAAATGAGGTGAGGAGTTACTGTTATTTATAATTATCAAAATATGTATTTGAATAGAATCTCATCACTGCAAAATCTTTCCAATTATACAACCCAAGTAACAAAATTTAATGAAGCAAAGGGATACTTCACCTAGTCCTTTTCGTATAAATTACGAACTAGAACAAAGACGAATTTTTGAAAGAAATTAATGAACTAGTCTTTGAGACTCTTGAGACTTTAAATAATTCGAAATGAAAGGTTACTGCTACAGCTCTTAGAAATTGAGAAAAGTGTCACTGTAAGAAAAGATTTCATACAACTACACACAGTAGCTAACTAAAAAATACTCTTGAACTTTCATATAAAGGATCCTTATATTTTTTGAATGTTTGTAGGGTTGTTTGACCACCAGCAGCTGATTCTTATCATATTATATTTTATTTAAAAAAAAAAGATAAATATTGTTCAGGTGATAAAGGACTTAAGGAATACGAAAGTTCCGGAAATGAAATGTGTAAAATAGAAAGACGATCACCAGGTGGGCTTATAGAACGACCCTTCTAAGTACTAATTTGGTATCCTGATGAGATTCTTCATTTGACTTAATTAAAAGCAATGTTTACTTTTACGTTTATTTGAGTTCTGTTCAAAGAAATTTTACATTTTAATTATCTGATGATGATTAGTAAACTGTTCAGGTGGAATATTTTATTGTTCAGTATTATAAGGGATGAAGAAACGTACAATAATTTTTTACAACATAAATGTTATAATTAATTCTTTTTAAATATAAACACAAATAAATTTTCATGAATAATTTATTTTGTGTTACGTTTTGAAATAAAAAATGTACTTACACGACAAGAAAGCATTTGTTTTTAAGGAAAACGTAATGTCTTTATTACATTTTTTAGAGTAATTAATTCCACGTGCAGATTTGTAATTATAATTTTTTATTGATCGTTTCTGTTAAAATTTTATTAAATAAACTGGCGAAATGTGCACGCAATAAATTTTTCCTTAGACAGTAAAAAAGAGAAGTTGACAGAGATCAAATAATTTGTCTGTTTGCAGAAAATGAGCGAAAGTCATCTAGACGTGAGATGAAATATAAATTTAATTTATTTTATTCACTAACTTTTTATAATTTAAATTGTTTGACAAACGTACTTTTAAATTTTCTAGTATTTTTTCTTATTTGTTTAAAAAGCAGGAATAATGTAATTCATTTTCTCATTTTTTCCATTAGAAAATTTTATTTACAGACTGCTTTTATTAAAACAATGCTTTAAGTATTTTTTTTTTTCATGAAATAAAATGGCAAATCAAAAGAAAAATAATGTTTAAAAAGATTAAAGCTCTCTCTTTTTCTGCTAATGAAATTTTCTCATGCTGTGGCTAAACACTAAAGTAACAACAACAAATTTTATTTTCAAATTTATTATTATGATATAGAACGTGCATACAATACAAATGACGTGGTAATTAATTAATGTTATTTTATATAATTTATTGTCAAGTGATGTTTTAAGTTAAATGGCACACCTTTTAACCTTTTGCCACTTTTATTCATTCACTTCACGTGCAATTTGTATTCAAGATACAATTGAGACTGGGAGAGACAACATATAAATATTTGAATTAATTCACTTTGTTTCAATGTAAAACACATTACATTTACAAAATAAAAATTAATATTGATTATAAAGGAATAACAATGAAAAAAATGTGTTTAAGAAAATTTATTTTCTTTCCTTTCATCCACCCATACAAAAAGAAATATTTCTTTTTTGAAGGAGGAAGCAGCAATGAAATATAGCCAATTAACGTTACCCTCTATTATAATTTTTTTATGATATATTTAGCTTACTGTATGGACATGCATTCCAAGTACTTTTTTATTTGCCATTTTTGAAACCCAAAATATAGCAGCATACATTGAAAATATGCATTTTTAAGCATAAACTATAATTTGGAAGTGAAATGTGCACTTGATTTCAGCATAAATTCATTTATTAAATAAAAAGCTCTTGTAGGTTTTTATCCATATGCTAGAAAAATTGATTTAATTAATATTATAAATTGCAACACATGCAACTGCATATGGATTTTGTGGCATTTCATATTCATACGATTTGATGGGTGTCGTTAATTGTGACAGACTAAAAAATAATGCGACAATTTTTTGAACCAGTATTTTTTTAAATGCATCACACACGTATTACATTTATTATTTTAATGCATTCCATGCGGTACATTTACAAGGGTTTTTTTTATTTATTATTAACTACAATTGCATGGACGTTTGAAGTGATTTGAAAGAAGTGCAATTGAAAAAGCGACCGGATGTCAAAGGAAGAAAACCGCAATTAGCAAGGGTCTTAAACATCTCGTTTTATTGCAATTTTTTTGTGGTTCTTGTAGGTCTCTTACAAGTTGATTGCGGACAGGTGAAGCACTTTTGTGTTTCTCTTTTTCAAAAAGGAAGGAAGTTCTTGTAATATTTGTCTTTTAATATTTTGCGGCTGCTTTGTGCTATCGCTATGGATGTAAAATTAATTATATGAATGTATTGAAACAAAGAAGTGTGTTTTGGAACAATATGTCTGTCGGAAATTAGTAGAGATAGAATTTTTTTATTCAAATGAGATATAAAATTCGTTTATTCTAAATTTTAATTATAATTTCAGACAATTAATTAAATTTTATTGTAAAATTTTTAAGTGTTTTGGTTATATGGTTAGAAAAGTAATTTAAAATTACTTTTTCAGTAAAATTTTAATTTTTCAAAGTTTACATACTTGGGAAAAAATTTAATTGTCAGTACATAGTAAAGTTCATTGGTTAAGAATAAGTTTAAATTGAAGTTCAGATAAAAAAAATACCATCGTAAGATTGGTTTTGTCTTGACTTTTTAATTACGGAATAATGATGCCTTCTAAAAAAAGTTAAAAAAATTAATTAAGGAAAGTTTTAACCCTAAATAATTAACTATTGATTTTCTAGTTGATTAAAACAAACATTATTGGGAAATAGCCAATTTAAAACTAAGTATACGATGAAATTCATTTTTTTATTTGAGGTCTATTTATTTTACCTTTCAAACATATCATTTTCCATTTCAATATCGCCGACATAGAATCAATATTTACGCACCCTTACGCCAATTTCCACTTAACAGTAAATTGAAAACACCTAGCGTATGATCAGTTTGACTTTGGGGTTTTCAATCTCGATGCTTACGTCAATTTTTTTTATATTATTATATATGAAAAAGGGATTTTCTAATTGATTTTACAATAAGAGGGAGATGAATTGATATGAAATTAGAAAAGTGAATGAATTTTGGTAGAAATGCGTTTTGGAACGTTGAACCTCAAATGCAATCTACAAAGATGAGATTCAATTTCAAATATCCTCAAGCAAGCCGTTACCAAGCATAAATTAACATTTATTTACTAATTTTCAAACTTTTGCTGCATAATTATAAACAAACCACGTAATGATGAATTGTGCATACAACTTTATAATATGCATCATATAATAGCATTTTATTTAAATACACATTTATCATTTAAAATATGTTTATTAAGTTTTGCTTACTTTGCAAGCCATTAAAGTTGAATGTTGAGAATATTTTATATTACTTTTGGGAGATAAGGAAAAGTTGGAAATTTGTGGTCATATTGTAGAAATTAAAAATGATTCATTTGTGTGCATAGTTAATTTTTTTTTAATTAAATGGTTTGTTATTAAATTATATCAATTTATACTTAAATTATTTTTGAAATGTGTAAGAATGGTGTTTGTTGGAGTGAAAATTTACGTGCGTTAGTTATATATGGATTATTTTGGTCTCTTGTATTGTAAAGCAATTCTAGTATAGAGATGATGTAAAATAATACGATTGAATTGAATTGGTTGCAATTGGAACTGGCAAAGTCTTCGTTTCGTATTGTTTTTGTGCATGCTCAAATCCGCTTTTGAAATCCTCATTGATTTGGCTTCAATTCCCGCGTGCGCTTAAAGCTTTTCTCTCTTCTCCTATCATTTTTGTTTTGCTTTATAATAGTATTTATTTACAGCAATGAAAAAGCTTTTTGTTAAAAATAACAAATAGCTGCAAAATGTAACACATTGCTTCGCATCAAAAAAACCCTTGAAGTTTTTGGTTGCATAATAGAAGTGGAAATCTGAGGGAAATTGTTTGCATGGGACGATATGGGTTTGATATTTTTGAAGCAGATTTTAATATGTATATCCAAATATTTGCTTAAGGTTGCAGGCATTCCCTAGTAAATCCTTACCAATAAGAAAAAACTGTTTGTATAAACAAAATTTGTGGTAAAATGTATTTTACTTGCGTGAACAAGAGAAACAAGAAGAAAAAAACTTTTCTTATTCTTATACTGTAAGGCAAAATCCATGTTAGGCACTTTTAAGTCTTAAGTTAATATTTAACGTATCGTAAAAGCCATCTGTGTAAACGATGTGTAACTAGCTTAGCTATTAGCAGCTTCTTCCTAGTGGCTGGCACAAGTTCTGACTAATTAATTAATATTCACTTTGCTAATTAACCTTTCACTTTTAACTGAGGCATATATCTTTGCACATTTTGTGAATAATTTATCGACGATTATAATCTCACACTGTATGAGTTGAATAGATTTTTCCATTAAAAATTAAAGATTGTAACGCATGATGGCGATGATGTTTGTATGGTAATAGCAGAAAGCATGAAGATTTTAAATAATTTATGTTAATGAGTTGTCTGTTTGATATAAATCTAAAAGGACATTTGTTTTTTCTATAATATGCATTCTTTTGTTGTATTTTTATAAAGTAAAATTCTACTATGGATCGTAATAAAAGAGCGTCAAAACTCTCGTAAATAACAGTAGAAATCTCAACGCTAAATAAAGCCCGCGTTTTCTGAAAACTTGTTGTTTAGTTATATCGAAGACTTTTGCCTACTTTACAATAGCAATATCCGATAGTCTTTAGTTAGGAAATACGAAAATATATGAAAAGTTTGTTTTTATTTTTCTCTTCAGTTATATGGGTTTTTGTTGTTGATCAAAAAACTTTTCTTTTTTCTCGAAACCGTATGTGTCTATAGAGAGAATGATGAAAAATTGCAGTAATAAAAAGTGTTTAGCACGCAAGAAAAAGGATTGAATACTCTCAACAATAGACTTAACAAATGTTTGTTCATCATATATTCAAACACATTTGTTTAATCGATTTTAGACAAATATTGAAGCCTTTTACATTCTGTTTACATCCTGTCATACTCATATAAAATGCAATGTGACAAAAGCATGTTTTAAGTTCCATAAATAGCTGCGAAAATATGGGAACAAGCTACTTTAATCAACGGATTCAAACAGCTTAGATAGATAACTGTGATAAGAACGATCTGAAGATGATGCCAAAGGGGATGTTTGGCAAACATTCTCAACCTACCATTCAGCCCAGAAAAAAAGTAGGAATCCAATCTTAAAGAAAACGCTAAGAAACAAAGATTTTCTTTCGCTTTTTTTACATACCTATAAAACTCTTTCAGCTTCCATAGGAAATAAATTTTATTTTTAGAGATAATAAGTTTTCGTTCTATTTCAGTTTGATAGTTTGAAGAATAGGTTATAATAAAATCACATGCAAATCTGTCAAATCGCATGTGCATATTTTATTCCATTAACAAACAGCATCATCGATTGCTGCATAATCAAACCGCATTCAGTTCGATATTCGTGGCATTGGTGTAAAATTATTTGAATTTCAGTCTAATGTATGGTTGAGAGGAAAAGCCCATTTTAACATTTTCTAGCTAGAAATCGTATCGAATTTTACATATCACTTACATGTGGTGTATGCATAAAACATGCGCCTTTTAAAAACGCGCATTAATGCGACAGAAATTTTCACTTTCCTTTCCTTCGTTTCGTGTCAGATCGCAAACAATATTAATCAATTGGGTTGGTATATTTAACGTTAAGACGTGGAAATAAATGTTTGTATGCTCATTAAATAGCAATATAGAAAAATTATGGCATGTTTGGTGAAAAGGTAAGGGTCAGTATTGGCAGTTTGCCTACGATATCTCTTATCGAAAACTCATTAGTGGGGCAAACCCTATAAACTAGCAGAGAAAAAATGGCATCAATTCTTTTATAGAAAGGAAGCAACTATGCAACGTGATAGGATATAAATTTTATGATACATAAAATGACATTGGAATGATAAGTGCATAGACGAAGGTAAATGACCACATGCGCTATCGAAATTCATACAATTTCCCTTGAGAAATCCAAACGTTTCGATTGCTTTTATAATATAAGGGATGATGAAGAATGCACGTGGTGCTTTCACCCTTGAACGATAAACGTCCATTTAATTATAAGGTGCTAATTAGGCATTCGGGAATTGGACGGAATGGCTTTGAAGCGAAATGAATTATATAAATTATTGTAGGCAATATGAAAATGGTTTAATTCTACAAATGGCATCAATATTAATTAGATTTTGAGCCTTTTGTAGTTAAAATGAGTGCAGGCGATGAATGTTCAACTAAACTGCACTCCTTGGCGATAAAGAGTGAAAATTTCAATCTGGTAACTGTTCATTTAATATTCACAGTGCATGAGAATGTTTGAGAATACAATTTCGGTAATGTTACGGTTACATATAAAATTAAATGAACCAAGATATCGTCTCAAACATGAAATCACAATCCCAAAGATTTTGCTCAACGCTGCGCGATATTAAAACCCATACATCACATTGTTAACACTATTTCGTTCTCATACAACATATTTTCATATTTTCCTTATTATCAAACCGCATACACATTGAAGTTTTTGTTTAGCCTTCGCCGAGAGAACTAATCCCCATTTACTGGAACGACGGCTAAAAAATACGAAAGTTAAATCTTTCCAATAAGAAGGTAATGTGGAAAGCAGTCGCAAAGAAAACCACACTTATCACTATTCAGTGGCTTTATCGAAGTAAAGCTATAAATGCGAGCCTCGTACCAACGAAGCATCAATTGCCATGAAACATAGCTGCAATTCGTTTTAGCACTTTCGCTGTTCATTCTTGTTTCCTAACAAGATCAAATTCACAAACGCGTATTGAAAAATACACCTCCACCACCTTTTATTGCATGTTCTTTCATTTATTTTCGAAATTATTTGCTTTCTTTTCACTATCAATTGATATAAATCGAAATTGAAAATGAATTTGGAAATCATTATAAAATTAATTTAATATTCACAAATGTAATTTAAATCTTATCATGAGGATGTTATTATTTGTGTTTGGAATTGAAATTATATTATATATATATATAGTATATGGAATAAAGAAAACAATAATTGTGCGAATGTCTATAACGGAAGAAGCGTGAAAGCGTGTGCGAGCGAGCGCATGGATGCGACGCTCAGCTGCTCGACGCGACGCCGCCGGATCAATAGAGACGTCGTGCTTTGGGAAAGTGTCATGTGAAACAAATACTCACGAGGTCAGCGGGCTAACGTTATCCGGATGGTTAGTAGCTTTTAACATAGGCCTAACATAAAAAGTCTCGACCTCTCCAAACTTTTAAATCATTCATCAACTTTCCTCTCTAACTTCATTCATTTTTTTCTAGGTGGTTGCTTAGAATATTGATTGAGAAACTATTCTCTCTAAACCTAAAGACTATTTGACAAACTCTTTAAGATATTTTAGTTACGCATACCTTAAGCAAAAGTTTTCTATAATCGGTGTAATATGTAACAAAGTCGAGGGAGACCTTCTAGATGGTGTACTGCTGCAGGCTGTAAGATTCATGAGCGCATGTTACCACGGCTCGTCAGGAATTTTGTTAAAACTTTTCCTTCTTGAGTTTTGGGACAATGTGTTTTACATCAAAACTTTACAAATAATTTTTTCTCTTCTTTCTTAAACACTCTTCTCTAAGGTATATAACATCAGCAACTTTTTCTCATTCTGTTTATTTATTATTAAAGCAAAGACTAACAGGGCTGTACATATAATAAACATGCGAACCCTGAATATGGGGGCGTACTACCTAATTACGGACTAGTTTTAATTGCTTTACGTGAGAAGTTTAAAATTTAATTGGTGTTGATATGGACTAATTGAGTGTCAAATGTAATTACATTTGAACATAAACAATAGAAAAACATTTATTTAATAATTGCACGTGGCGTTTATACTAAATTACAATATTGAAAACGCTAGTGCTTTACGTTTATTTGCATTATTTATATATTTCATTTTGAATGATGACGGATGAGAGTGTACGAGAATTATAAATCAATTTTCAATTTGGTCTGTTTATAAATTTTTCATACAATAAATGGAAGATGGAGAGTGGTTGTGGGAGGGCGAAAATTACTACTACAACAATCGATGATGATTTCAATTATATATGAATTATTTACTTTTATTGAAAGCAAAATATAATGAGGAAGGTTCGTTTTGATGTTGTATTTATTGGAAATTTTCTTATCATAAAATGGAAACAGAAAATAAACTTAAATCTTTATATTAGAATTGTATAAACAGCGTTCTATTTATGCGTTTAAGATATAAAATGAGGACTTTTATCAGACGTTTTTATTGTTGTTTGTCTTAAGACGAGAAAAACTTTCAAATTGAATTGAATGCAATTTTCTTGCGCCCCTTTTTTGCACAAGTGCCCAAACTAGCGTTAAAACAGTAAGCAAATAAACTATGCAAAACTCAATTGCTGCAAACAGTTTGTTCCGATTTAGTTAGATTAAAAAAACCTTTGGCAATGTTTTTGGGTTAAATTTATATGTAAATAAGCTCGTGATTTGTCCAATTCTGATAAGTCAATTCCACAGCTTCTAAGATGATTTTATGAAAGTGAAAGTGAAGATGTTTCCGATAAATGGGTCAAGTGTTAATACTTGATGCTACTAGCCTTCGTTTCTCTAGCATCATTTTATTTTGATTGCATACATAAGTTATGCAGAAATTGAATTAAACAACTATTAAGATCAAACGAACTTTGATGTTGCATAAAATCGGTTGGTAAACTATGTAAGCATTAAGTCAAGATTGAAAAATATTCTTTTTATAGAATTCAGTGTTTTAGTGTAGTTTAAAATATCCGAATACATTATTAACTATGGTGTTGAATACATTACCGATTTCTTCGGTATAGGCTGACAGATCGCTTCCCCACGTCCTGTCTTCTCTCGCCCCGAGAAACTTGCCTAACCGCATCGCTTTCCCTGGAGGCATAATGCTGCTAAAGCCACCGCTGCGGAAAATTAAAATGGCACAGAAACAACCCTTGACTCGACAACCCGTCTTCGCTATCAAATCTCTATGCATACATAACTTGAACATAAACATAATGATGAATGAAGCTTAAACCAACACACACATACTATAAATACACATGCACAGCTTGATTTACACACGTTCTGCAAGAACAACCAGATGTTTCTGATGTTCTTCATAGATAGCTGACCATTGAAAAGGGTCAACACCGGATACAATTATATTCTATCACTGACACACTAATTATTTCTATTTACCATTAAATAAACAATTAATTTCTTTTTGTTAAGCTTGATGGTAAGTCTTGCTTACCATCAATTTTTATTTCATATAGGTAAATTTCATTTTGTTTTTTTTTTATTATATCAACCAAACTGAATTGAAATAGGAAACAATATTTTGTTGGGAAATAGAAAGAAGATTTGTTGACACTATTCATAAATGAAAGACGGAAAACGAAATTGGAAATGACATTCCACAGAAATACCATTGACAACCAACAAAAACGAGCAATATCAGAATTGATTACATCGATTTATGTTTTTATTAAATTCAAATGATTTATTGTAATTAGAAAACAAATTAGATTTTACAATGATTTTTTTGTTGAAACTTAATTTAATGTTTGTAATTTCTATTAATATAAAATCGTAAAAGTGCTACATCACCAATGCAAACAAAAAGTTTATTGCTTGAAACTTAAGCAACAAACTTGATGTCGTTTACTAGATCAATTCTAATTGAATGTTCAACTTGTTTGAGTTAGCAAAAAATAGAAAAAGTCAATATTTTTGCTGCTAAAGGGAAAAAATAAAAGAAATGCAAGGGAAAAAAGGGAAAACAAACGACGGCGACGTTGGTGACCTCTTTTAATGTTTCAGGTTTGACAACACCTTTGGGACAAAAAGACTTCAGGCCTCTTATCTTTTTGTTCAACGGAAAGAAAAAGCTAAAACAAACTTACATTCATTTTACTCTTGTGAATTTTACATGATGAAAAAGTTTAATATAAAAGTATTATTTGATAAATTGCATTAATTTAATGTTACTTTATATGCGAATTTATGTTTATCTGCTCAACAACAATTAACTGTAAATTAATAATACATACATTCACACATCCATGCGTACGCCATTGAATTATTAAATCTATAAGCAACACTTTTAGCCATTAAATTTTCGAAATGGAATTGTGTTTTGTGTTTATCTAGTCTAGCGAAACGGCCAACAGGGAAAAGAAATATTTTATATAAAATTACCAAAATATCTCATATATTCTTTTGCACATGAGTAGTTTTTGATGTTAGAAGATATTAGTGTATGCAGAAGATGCATGAAGATGCATTAGTATAAAATATTGCTTAAACTTTGGTATAAAACTTGTTATAATGTTTGTAAACTAGTAAATTGTTTCTACATGAACTGCAGATTAGTGAAATTATTATATAAATAATGGAAATTGTTAAATTATTTGTTTATAATGATAACTACAGGTGGGTAATGATAACTTGTTTCATAATACCAAAATGATTACATCTAATGTGATAAATTTATAATGAAATCTTTAAAGTGGCGTGTACTGAATAAATCAGAAAATTAAAGTAACATTTTGACTAAAATTTTCTGTATGAGCAGTAAAGAGTAAAGAAAAAGTGCGAATTTAACCATCAGGAAAATTAAGTTTAAAGAATTAAGATTGACTATGTCAGATAATATCTTTGTTCAAGTATTATGAAAAATGAGCTTACTTTTACATTAAGTATCCCTTGCAGAAAAGGGTGAATATATTACAGTGGTTTCCTTTTATAAGTTTCTTTTTCTGGTTATAGCTGCAACTCAACAGTTCATATTAATTACTTGTGGGACTGAAAAGTGCCCTTATGGCACTATCACAAACCAAGCAAAAGAATTACTCAATGCTTTCCTTAAAAGCGAGCTAAAATGAACTTATTTTTTTATCACACAAAGCATTCAATAAATATCCATTCCAATTCCTTTTTTCTTTAATAAAAAAGTCAGTCAATTCATTACCATAAAATATATAGTGATGTAGTAAGTTGAGTACATTTGCAAAATGTAATAATGTATTGAAATTTATTCGTGTTAAATGTAAATTAAAAATTATAACGTTCGTATGAGTTTGTTAAGGATAAAAAGAAGAGTATGTATGAAAGGTGTGGGTGGTTGTGAGCGTGTTGACAATGAATCAATGTGTTTTGTATGAGCCATTTATCTTTGTGACTTTTATGGTTTAATAGTTTATTATATGCTCGTTTCTTAATTAAATTAACTTTGTTTCTTTTTTTTTGTTGTTGCTGGTAAGTGCAAATCACGAACATTATTTCTAAAAATGTAAACATTGCGGAAGATTTTTAATTTCCTGGTACAGGTAATAACAAAAATATGTTTCGAGTGATACGGTATTTGAAATTCGTTGACTCATAGGATCATCTAGCATGGTCCTATGAAATATTCAACATTACACTGCAGAGAGGTATTTCAAAAATGACCATTTTCCGCTTCGTGCCATTTAAGTTTCCGGGTCATAACAACGCGCTGGTGTTTTATACGATAAGAGTTTCGATTTGACTTATTTTCAACTAATTGTAAGATATATTATCTTACTTTCATCTTTTATTATCTTTTTCATTTATTCTTTCAGTTTTCATTAACATTAAATTCATATTTCCTTTCATAAGCTTGATCAATATGTCGAAACAATCATTTTATTTATATATTACTAGCCAAACATAAATTCGTTTTTTCTCAGTACTTATACATTTACGTACAGGGGAAATCGCTTAACACGAAA
Source organism: Deinopsis erosa (assembly GCA_027574845.2). Lineage (NCBI taxonomy): Eukaryota > Metazoa > Arthropoda > Insecta > Coleoptera > Staphylinidae > Deinopsis > Deinopsis erosa. The sequence goes on from JAODFZ020029279.1 coordinate 18,693, forward strand.
TGATGAGGAAGAAAAACATTTTTGCTGTTTAAAGAGAATAAATGCATTTAATGTATTTTTCAAGACTAGGATATTATTTTGCTTTAAACGATTTTTACTGTATATTATTGAACATTAAATAAATGATTGACATTGCGCTAGGAAAGATTTCTAGCACCATTTGGCCAATTAAAATCGATAGTAAATATTTATTACCCTGACAATCGTTCATTGAAATGAAAAATAAATAAAAATTTTATTGACGGAAAAATGTAATTTATTATTAACTTGTTGCTGTTTTTATAATAAGAAAACTAATTAAATTCTGAATATAAAGAAGATTACTAAAGCAAATTATAACTGTTTTATTTAGATATAATATAGAGATAAAATGATAGATAATAATGAACTTGGAAATTAGTTTAGCACAGAGACAAAGCAATTTTTTATCATATAAAAAATTTATATTGGAATAATTTTCAGTTTACAGTGTGCATGTATAATAAATACAAATAAGCAAATAATGAATTTGTGGTTCGTTATTGACAATCGGGAATTATTAATTTGAGTTGAGCACATTCACATATCCAACAATTGACTCATTTTCATAGCAGTACTCTTTATTAGCTTATGTCAAATTTATGACCTAAATAAAATAATTAGTAATTTACAGTTGTAATTATATCTAGTTACAACTTTCCTATTTCCTATATAATTATAATTCGTAATGATGACTAGATATTCGTCTTCTGTAATTATTATTTTATGAAATTTACTTCATTATTTTTGTGTATAGGCATAGAGAAATGCGCAAAAGGTGTCGTCGGTATTGATTTCTTTTGTATGTTTTGGTACAAAACAAGAAAGGAAAGCTGAAAAAAATGAGTATTGCAGGGAAATTGTGTCGTTTTCATAATGAATAAAAGCTAGAAAAAAAAATCTCAGTCGTCATCATTTGAGAATTTCGTGCAGGTCAATAATCAGAGACGAGAGGCTTCAATCTACAAAAATGTTTCCCTTGTAATAACCAACATTATCTTTGCTTATTCGGCATTTTTCTAGATTTTCGCAACGCAGACAGATTTCTCATCCAAGTGTTGTTTTAGAATCTATTCACATTATTTTTTCTCTCTCCTACTTGTTTATTTTATTTGCAACGCGTTGCGTTGCTTTCAAATATGTAAACTCGTAATTTTCTCAGATTATTTCATGCATTTGTAAACCGGATAAATTTGCTAGGCGTCAATTCGTTGGCAGCTCGCACTAGTAAAAAATTGTTCGTTAATAAATTAACAAAGTAAAGTACGAATTAGTGTAAATTATGTGCAAATAGTATAATCTTTTACTAAGAATTTTAGGTGATAATTCAAGTGCCTACACTTTATCTTTCTTAATTGCATCCTGTATTTTCTTCCCCTTATACTCGTACTTTAATTGTTAAGGGAATTCTGTAAAATTAAATATTTTATCCAGCATTTTGACAAAAAAGGGTTCAACTCGTATTCCAATTATTTATAAACTATACCAATCTTCTATATAGAATGTAATGGCAAAGACACTGATAGCACTACGACACAATCAACTTATATGAAGTAATTGTTAAGGGAAAGATATGCACTTCTTGCTTTGCTTCTTTGAATTACATTAATTAAAGACTCCATTCATTTAAATTGCGCAAATGCTAACAAAATATTAATTAAAAGAGATAACTTTCATGGACTTTTTGTTCTAACATAATAAATATATTCTAAAATTGAAACAAGAAATGCGCAATTTCAATTTGGTGCACAAATAACTTTCATTAAATATATAATTTACGTACATAAGCAATTTGCTGTAATTAATCCATTCATTACCATTCGACGCGTTTTTAGAAAAGTTTATAAATATTTAAGGATGTGGAATAATAATAAATTATGTATAACATTAATTAACTAAATCCTCATCAGTTAAGTGTCTCCATTTACATAGTTACTTCATTACGTAAGTATAACCACATCCTGTATAGGAAGCTTAGGCATCTTATCCTGTCGGGAATACATACATGATGTGGTATTTAGACAAGTATCCGATGCTTCGGCGATGAGGTTCTATCCTAAGATTTACTTAATTTACCCTTCTCGGCGTTATCCTTTATTGGAAATTGCACCAAGGCGCTTTCATTATTTTATATCTGTAGTTATTTAAACGGATATGAGTTAAAGCTGTGGTCTGTCAACGTATCTACTTAAATCCACAGTTTTATGACTTAAGGAGAATTTGTAGTCTATAAAATGTTCATGTCAGATAACATATATTCAATGTCTTGCTTCTTATTACTCAATCAAAACTTCCATCATTACACGAACTTATCTTTAAATTTAATACAAGAATTTCCTATACAATTTACTTGGATATGTTTTATTCAAGTTATTACATAAAAAATTTACTTTTAAATGTGTTTATTATAAATTCTATCTCTATACTGCATGGATTTAGTTATAAGTGAGTTCGAGCATAAATTATTTGATTATTATTTAGATTGTTGCTTTATTTATAACATAATTTTGATAGAGTTATGTTATACACATATGTATGCTAATTAAGGCTAGAAGACATGCATTGAAGCCCGGAAAATGCAACAACCGTCACAGGAATAAACCAAAGTATCTGATGTATAATGATATAACATCGTTTCAGGTCAACAACTAGTCTAGTCAGGTGCATATACCTTAATTAAGTTCAGCTTTATGTAGATGTTATCATCTACACACACCTTTGATATACATTTTCACTATAAGACGTGATTTTCATCAACCGTCATACAAATGAATACAATTCTAATAGCAAAACAAAGTTCTAGCAAGAATAATTTACAAATCAGCTTTTGCACGAGTTTGCAATTTTTCTGCGATTACTGCATAGTGCCTGGTAGTAGTAAATGGTGTAGATGCATCAGCATTTGGCAAAGTACTTAAGTTTTAAGACTCTTAATGAAAACTCTTTTGTATGGCGCATATCTTTTATAACATCCATATACTAGAAATATTACAAGCAGAATTTTTTTGTTCGTTGATTTGTTCAATGTAAATGAATGTCAGAATGTTTCTGCTACTGCAAATGAGTTTATGTGATTGATCTAACGACGCTAACGGATTTGTTTTGACACAATCAAGCTAAACAGAAAAGAGTTGCGTTAAAAGTGTATTTATATTTATCCTTGCTAATAACATATTAAAATGGATAACGTAACTGTCTGTCAATTATCTTGTTTTTGTGTGATTATAATTGATCAAACCTTGTAAGTAGATGAAGGAGTGCCTTTTAAGCGATAAATCGGTTTTTATAAATTTTTCAACTGTTGTTACGTGTATAGGTTTATGCAAAATTTACATAAATATAATATCTAAGCCCCTTACATGAAAGATTTTATCGACTTTACTATTTATACATGCCTTTGAATCATAACGGATTGAGGATGGATTTATTTTGAACGTTCTCTTCAAAATTGATAAAGAATTTCAATTACGCGTTACTTGTTTGTATTTTTATATTTCTCTCCAATTAAGTACAATATTCAGCGAATTATTGAAGCGGAATGATACTCTACTTGCAATAAATAAGAAGTTTGCGTTCTCTGCTTGGTGTTTTAATGAAAATGTGGGTAGTTATTAATTCACAAGAACCACTAGACCACATAATTGCTGTACTTATCGTTTTTTCAAATGAAAAATATTGTGTATGATAAAATAATTTATTGCTTGTGATGTTGTGCGGTATTTATTCATTGAAATTTCTCTTCTAAAATGTTGTTTTATGGGCCTATAGTGATTGCAATTTAAATGTAAATTGTGCGAGTATGAAATTATTAATATTGAAAATTATTTCTGATGGAAAATTGATGCGGGAGAGTGAGATCGACAAGTTCAGCGATTAATGAAGGAAATATTTTAATCTAATTACGCGAGTCGATGACTTGAACAAGTCTGGGCGAGATTTTGTCAGAGACGGATTAATCTTTTGCTAAAACTAATGCCCTCCATCCTGTTTGATCCAACCATTTTTTCTTTTCGTTTTCTGTTTCCTTCTGTCTTTAACTTCTTAAAGATTTCTTGTAATTTAGACCAAACAGGAATCTACTAACAAGTATAATAGGGTTTTGTGTCTCTATAGGTTAGTTAAGAAGGTTTACTTAACAAACTTTTCGATTAATTTACTAATTATGCCAATGTACTTCATTAAAAAAACAGCAACAGCTCGCGAACGAGAGCATTCTTCTTAATTGAATAAATAAACCTTTTAAGAGTCTTAATTGCCACCATTCCACTTCCTAAACAATTAAACAATTTCATGTGTCACAAAGCGCTTTCAAATTTCAAAATCATTTTGACAAACAACAAATTTTCTATCTTACAAAAATTCTCTGTCAACATTAATTATCTAATTATCGTTTGCATTTACACTTTGCGCTTTTAGTATAACAAACAAACAATAATTAGATGTATTATTCAAATTTTACTAAAAAGCTACTTGTTATTTAATACAATGTGTTCATTTCTATTACTCAAATATTGATAATTTTATTAATTATGGAATGAGTTCAACTATCAAATATGCAGTTCGAGGACTTTTACATAATATAATTAAACGATGTACATTTTTTGTTTGACATTTCGCTGAAAACGCATATTATCTGCATAATGTTACCAATGAGATAATAAATTCTATGTACCTCTGCGTACAATGCATATTGAATCACAATAGAGAAATTAATAAAGGTTTGACTTATAAATATGCAAAATGTAAATGAATGTTTGTAAATTTAATTTGCAGGTTTATGGTAGCTCTCATTCCCAAAAAAAAAAAAACGATTAAAACGAGCTTTTATGCTTTTCTACAAACAATACCCAAATTTCAAATCAATAATTTTAATCATTTCTGAAAATTTCTTTGCAGACCTCAAAGTAAATATTTGAAAAGGAATTGTAATTTTCTTTTTACATCATCAAATATATTTGATTAGTTGCTTTAATTAATAACTTTGAATACCGAAGAAATAATAATAGATCAGCTGTTATTTAAAATTCATATTGATTAAATTATTTATTATATTAATTGTATAAATTTTTATTTATTTTACTGTGTTATTAGAGTTAGATGTTGTTGTCTACAATAAAATACGTATTTGGCATCGAGGAACATAAATTCAGCAAAGAAAAATCAATAGTCTAGTTTGTGGTGGGCATTGTATTGCTTGAATGTTATATATTTAGTGGGTACTGTTTTGATTTATACGGGTTTTTGGTGTAGAAGAGAGATTGGGATTATTTTGGGGGTGTGAAACGGCATCTGTATTATAACTCAATAATAACCCCTTTTATAAAAGAGCAATCCATTGGAAAGAAGCGGCATTTGTGATTGAGCTTATTACATTTTTTTTCCATTGTCAATGTTTTTTTAATTAACGAACGTTTACTTTTACTGTTCTTTGAATTAATGAGATTTGTATTATATTTTTATGTAATGAAGTAGTCGCAGACACGAAACTTTATTCAAAGGTGTTTTCTTTGGCATATAATAGAGCTATAAGTTCTGGAATCGATACTAATAGGCCATTGTTCTAAGTGATGTATAACATGCCATATGATTATAAAGTCTACGCTAGATACACTTGTTGAAGCTTATTTACTTATTAAATTTGTTTTAAATTTAATAAATTATAGTGACAGGTCTTAAGTTGCATAATAAATTAGTTATGACTGGAATAAAATATTTTTGTTATGGCAGAGAATTCCTTTTGTGTAGGAAACTTGAGCTTAAGAAATGGACAACTTTGCTCTATGTACACATATAAGCAATTATCAGCATTAGTACAAGTTCAAAGATTAAATACTAAACTAAAATTTCAATAGCGTAGCAGAATGTCGCTTTTGTGGTTGAAAATGCTGGCGGGTCCCATCTCCCAACTTTCAAATGATGTCACAAGATATCGTAATGAGAATAATGCATGCAGAATGCCTCTGCCTTATCACCAATGTGATCTCAGTTAAACCCGCTTCCTCTTCTTCCTTATCATTTCCTTCACCATTCTTGCATCTTCTTCTTCATATCTTCCATACTTGTAAATGTGTTGCTGAAACTTGTCATACGCACTCTTGCAGACTATATTCTATTATTTTATATGCCATCGTTTTATACTCACACTATGTTGATATTATTATTGTGCCACGACTACTAACATGAAACAGGGTCGCTTTATTCTAAATTTTAGCTAATATCGTATGGAAATTACTTGTTAAATTAACTTTTATTGGTTTAACTTTGAATATAAGATTAACTGCTCTCTTACAACTTTTATCATACGAACATTTTTACATACTTTATTCCTTTTAAATGTTAAAAACGAAATGTTGCCTACATCAGCATACTCAGCACGAGTTTGTTGGTACGTGACCCAGGTCCATCTTAGTAACAAATTGAACACGTTTAGAGATGCATTTTCCTGTTTGATTTAGACAAATCTATCCAAACGTTCAAAGCACCTGCAATTCAAACATTTTACTCTCGGAAATATCATTTTAATAAAATAAACGTTTCATGTTGTCATTTTTAGTCGACATTTTATCTAAATAGCAAAAATATCTTGCCACGTGTCTAGATTATTTTAGTTCGGTGAAATAGTATACAAGATGAATTTCTAACAAATGGATTTTGCGTTGATGATTCTACTATTTCAACAGTTTAATCAACCGTTTATGATAAATGAAATCTAGAATTTCTATTTGGTTCATTTAAACGTAAAATAATCTCTTTATTTAATGTTTATTTTGGTTAAACGAAAAGCAAATAAAATAGGAATTTTTAGTAATTAATTTTGAATTCGCTGTAATGTTTTTGCAATTTGATTGTTGGTTTTATCCTAATTTGCATATAAATTCACCTAAGGATGTACTCGGAACTGAATTAGAGATTAAAAGCGCTTCTATTGTAAACGTGTTGTAATCAGTAGCAGCATTATCAAGATTTCTTTTTCTAAATGAAGTAGTTAACGATTCTTTATATAGTAAATGAGCATTAAATGACAAAATGTTAAGAACAATAGGTGAAACTATGTGTGAATAGTCTGTAGGTGTAGATTAAAGGACATTTATTTAAATCTTTATACATTCGATTAATACGTTTGTTTTTAAGAGACTAACAGTTTATTTCTCTCATTATTCAATAATCCTATCTATTGTGTATTTCTTTTGTTGTTTTATATCACTGTACATAAACTACAGAAAGAGAAGCTGCTGAAACTGTCCATTGTTGATCGGATCTGTCGAGCACGCAGCATGTATAATCCTATTAAGATAATAGGGACTTGTTGTGTGGAAATCTTTTGGATTTACTCTTATAGGAGGCAATTGAATAAACTATAAAAAAAATATATATATGAAAAAGAACATTATATATATTTATAGTGTAAATTGAAGAGAGATACGAAAAAGCATAATTCGTTTTATAGTTCTCTAATCTATGAATCAATTACTTTTTTCTAGATTAATTGAATTATGGAAGAGTTATGGTAATAAAATGCATTTTGAGAACGACTCTCAATGGAACTAAATCAATATTCATATTAATGTGAATATCCTGACTGGTATTGGGGTTAATTGCAGATCGTACAATAATTTAAGTTGATATTGATGTTTATGGCGTTGTGTTTGTGACGCTGTTACGTCATTGATGAGCAGAGTTCAATTGAATTATAATAAAAAAAAAGAATAGTGACGAGGAAATTGATATTGATTTATAAAAAAAAATAGAATATATACATTTTTAATGTTACATTTGCTTGGCATGACAATGAAATAGTTTGCATTTGATAAATGAAAGATGACTCAAGCAAAGTGATTGACATTTAAAATTAAAGAATTTTAATCAACAAAAAGAAGTGGATCCACTGTGAAAACAATCGAAGGGGAGGCGGGCATGATTATAATATAAAAAGCTGTTTTCTATTCCATACAGCCAAGGTCCTCACTCAATATCAGCAAGGATAAACCACTGGGGGAATAAAACGAAGGAATTCATACACGCTTGATTTTTTCCTATTTCATGCTACATAAATTTATGTGCATGCCATTAAAAATAAAAACTAGGTGCTGCATAAATATAATATATAATTCACCAAAACGTACATTAAATTCAAAGTTCTTATGCCGTATGGTATTGTTACTTTAGTTTTTTTTTATTTGTTATATATTGTGCAGCTGATAAAAACCGAACTTACTTCAAACTGGAAACGAATAAAGCATTTTTTGACGTTGTTTAAATGGTTTTGTGCCAATCAATTGTAAAACATTTTGTTCGAACCAATATAAAAACAAAAACAATTTTATTTGATGTTTAGCTGTAAGTTAAAGTTCCAATATCTGCTTGATTGAATTCACATACATGTACAGTTACTTTTTTTGCATTCTATATATGTTCTTGTATTACAAGAAACAAGCGCGAGAGAGTTTCAAATTATTTCTATTTATTTTTTATTTCGGTTGATATATAAAGTTTAATTCCATTGTGCATTTAATTTTCCCAGGCAATTATTGTTGCTGGCTGAAAATGATACTACCACCCAGCAGCAAAGTTTCAAGTTATTTAATGGTTCTGTAATTATCTTCAACGACAGTTTCAGATTTCTTCAAATGCTAGAGCAGCGAAATTTCCCTACTTTACAATACGCGTTATTCCCTATACATGGAAAGCAAATTCCTACGTAGACGTAGATGATTGAATAAGATTTATTATTATTTTCATGTATACCGAGAGAAAAATAATCAACAAGAAAACGAAAACAAGCATTTTATTTTATATGAGATTTATGTGACCCAACAATAATAAAAAAAACTTTTATTTAAGAGGCTTAAGATATTGTGTTACTTTTAAGGAACATATATTTATGAAGAAAAATTTTTTTCTTATTGTTAGTATAAAAATTTTCATTGCTATATGAAATCGTCCCTTGGTAAATGGAAACTCGTTTCGCTCGTTCTCGTTAAGCATATTTACATAACAGTATTTCCCAGTTGGTGGAATTGTTTCTTTTTATCCGACGAGACTTACACACGCAGTTGTATGTATATGTTGGTATTTTATTATCGTGTTACATATGTTAATTTAGCGCTAAGGCATAAATAAAAGTCCTGCGTTTTATCCCATGTTGTAGAATAAAAAAATGTAAAAGGTGCCCGGAAAATCAGGACCCCATTTGGTATTCACGCTGCGGAAGGTTTTGAGGTGATATTTTCCAACTGCAGTCATCAATCTCCCACTTTTTCCTCATTTCACTTCAACTCTGTATATATACAACTACTTTTATTGCACTTTTCTTTTTATACGACAAAAGTTTTCCATTTATTCAACATACGAGTATATAGACATAAATACAAAATTCATTATTTTATTTAACAAATATTATTACGGAAAACTTGTAAAATCCAAACTTTATATAGCAAACTTATATCATATTCTTCATCGTCACATACTTCAATCATCATTTCGCTAAAACTTTGAATGCAATTTTTTCTATATGCTGCCAAAGTAATTGTACAGTTATAATCTCATTTTAGAGAGATATGAAAGAAAAAAGTTTTTGTCTGTCATTTATTCTATGTTGAGTTATGGATTATATTTCGTAAATAGTCTTGATGGACCCAGAGATGTAATCCTGCTATCCTAAACCATTAACAACTCATCTGCTTTTAGAATGTGTAACGTGTAGTGAAAGCCTCTTATATCCCATGCTTAATTCGTCCTGTCATCTCTAAAAGTATAAAGGATATTTTTGGTGTATAACAGTTAAAGAGATAAAAGCAAAATTAATATTTTACGATCAATACGCGTTGTTTATACTAAAACACTTTGATTTTATTTTACAACAACGGCTTAAAACCATAATAGAAATTGTCAATTTTTACAAAATGTATATAAATAGTTTTATCAAACTTTTTTATCTTTATTATAAATCCTTTTTGGTCTTAACAATGCTGTTGTCGTTTATTGTATAGAGTGCTAATCGGATCTAGTTTGAGACAAAGGAAATGGTTTCTTACAATAATTAGGAATGATTTAGAATTGAAAATGTGCTGAGCAATTGAAATTTATGTGTGTTGTTTGTTTTTGATGAATTGAAATATTACAAAATATTTGAATTGGATGTTTAATTAATGTAATGCAAGTGGTAGAAGTAGGAAGTCTAGGACACCGGTTACTTTATTGTAATTAGAAGTCGGATATGGCGATTCTTAATTAGCCAGACGAGCCATAAACCCTTGTTTCTCAGTCTAATGAAGTAAATGGAAAAGGGACAGAAGCTCACACACAATCAATAGCTGATTGAACGGAAGCTAATGTTTAATTGGGTTATTGAAATTTTCCGAATCTGGAGAAAGTGCACATTAAATGCCATTACATTCACCGGACAATGCTTATTTATTTAACCATTTATTGGGGACTTTTGCTATATATTTAAAGAGCGGAATGTGTCTGGTATTGCGGTCTTCCTCACAAATCAACTTGACGCGTTCTGGGACATTTGCGCTCCAGGCATGCCACTAAAACGCACCCCTACGGCCCTACTGTACTTAATAGTAACTCTTTGGGATAAAAAACTTTTTAACTACTATAGGAAATTTTGATTTAATTATATTAAATAATGGTGTTTATTTAAATTTCAATTTAAATCTAATGCAATGTTTAATGAATAAAGAAGTCAATTCCACACACACTCACACATATTCATTTCTATAAGTTGGTAATTGTAAAACTTTCAACCGCAATGCACAAATGCAATTAAATTATGCAGCATTGTGTAACCAACAGATGCAAGTAGAAGATATTTGCAATAGCGGAATTTTGTCAGTTTATAAATGAAAATCGAAAATGTTTCTCACTTTAGTGACTTATGCGACCTCGTTCTTCTCCGGTCACATCTCAAGAGGATGTGAAAAGTTGCTAAAACAATGCACCGTAAGCACCCCCTTGAGACTGTACTGAGAGGAAACTCCACATTAATTTTTGTGATTAGTTTCTTCTACGTGCTTTTACTTGATGACAATGAAGCTTTATAATTGTAACAAGTCGAGACGAAATAACAAAAAACAATAAAAATTTGCGAATGTGTCTAGTGTTCGTGGATTTGAAGGTGGCACATTCCTATACGAATTTCTCACGTTTTGGTAACAGCTTGGGACTCTAATTAATTAGCGTTGTTGATTAATGACTTTTACCCATGTTTAAATGGCTTAAATGGAACCAATAAATTATTGTTTAACTTGATTAATAGATATTTTATTGCTTACAATTGAAGTGTTCATATATACTCAAAACAATTATAATTTTCTTGTTTTATTAATTTTATAACACGCTGATGGTATCTGCCAGCTGTCTGTCTCTAATAATATTTAAAATAAATTTAATTACAAATACGATGACAGATTATATAAAATTCCATGATGATAAATCATTTCTTGAATTATAAATAGAAAGTAATTCAACATTCACTTCTTATTTATCATTTATATGAAATATATTTGAAATGTGCCACCGGACGGTATTAAATGACCTTACATGTGTGTGGTTATGGAGATTTACGTTCTATGTAACGATCTTCAACAAACTGACCGAGTAATTGGTGACCCCAGTCTATATCTCACATGGACCAGTTCACGTTACTGGTTAATTAACGACTATAACACTAAAGTTTGCCACTTTTACTATGTATAGGCTATAAATCGTTAAAATTTATAACCAATTTATATGCATGCACAACACACATTTTCAATATCATCTTTTGTTAGTATAATTCGACTTTGCAAAAGCTTAAAGCAAATTTTGATTACCGCTTTACCATAATTTCTTTACTTTATACTTTATTGAAATTTCGTTTCTAATATTCTAAGCTAACGTACAATCAACTACGAAAAATATTATAACCTAAATATAATTTTATATTATTATAAAAGGATTTTTGTTATTTTACGCTAATCATTATTACGCAAAGGACATTTGCATAACAAATGCAATTTTTCTAATTTGTATATGGTGTATTTTACTTAAAATTCTATATACATATTCAGTTTCATATGTAAATAGAGCGTACATTTTGTGCTGATTGCACCACCTGTCACAGATTCATCAATAAAACAAACAAATGAACATAAAGTTTGGATTCGTTTTATTAATTTCAGACACGTAGCAAGAGAACAATCTATAATCATGCACTCATCCAACAATATTTCTATGCAGATAGTTCTATATAACCCATAAATATAATTGCATTATTTTGCATATATAATTTTAATATCGAGTCATGTCGTTTTTATTTTTTATTAGAATAATTTAATTAAAATTTTAATTATACATATAAGCGATATTTGTATTTTTTATAATATATATATATATACATATATATATGTAAATGAAAAATTCGTAAATTAAAGCATCTGTTGGCTTTAAAACTTTTAGATAATAAATTTATGGCCTACTATTAAAGTTTCTCATATAAAATTGAAGAAGAAGTTGAAAACGTTTTATTATCCTGACTTTTAAGATTTGCACAGATTTTTAATTACTCTTGGATTTGTTATTTTAATGCTGTTATAAAAATTATTCTCGAAAAACATATGCGAGGCTATTTCCGTCGATATAATTATATACTTTTTTCTGCTGATTTTTTTACGTTACCTGTTTTATAAAAAATAATTATGAAAATTTTTGGTATGATGAACATGGAACTTAATACTATTATAAAATTGATACCTAATTTTACTATATAATTATGTAATTAATAGATGCTATTAAATATTATTACAGGCATGAGTAAGTTGTTTAATTAACCTTAATAAATATTAGCGATACAAAAGTGTTCGCTTATCGATATATTTTTGGTTGGCATCTTAAAATATATAATCAAGAAATTATAAATAAATTAAATAAATTATTAATTTATTAAAACAATTAGTTTTCTTTATTTAGAAATTATTTCTTAATAATATGTAGTGTAATATTCTTAAAAAAAAAACTTATTTGTTCAATTAAATTTATTTACTATAAAACTTTTTTAATCATTCGGTTAAGAATTTATATAAGAAACTTTTCTTTTGTATGGGAGCTTAAAATATATAAAGTATTTTTGATGATTATAAAGTTTTGAAGGTATTTAAGGATTTATTATTTAAAAGAAAAATTTCTTTCTCTTAATATTGCTTTTTAGTGATAAGACAGTAAAGCAATCACCTCTTAATTGTTATCTAATTTGAACACGATTTACGTTAATTGTAAAGCATTTTAAAAGTTTTTATATTTTCGTTTTACTTTTTACCCGATTGTGAAATTTATGCTTTTAAATTAAATTGGTGGTTATATTAAGGAAATCTCTTTGTTTAATCAACAACATACATATCATTGGCAGGATAATTGCTAAAAGGCTTGAAATAAATAGTTTATTTACATACATGTAGTTTACATTACCCGTAATGCAATAAAACATAAATTTAAAGTGAAATATTGTTGGTGCTTTTGTATGCAATTTATTAATATAAATTTGATAATTAAACGCGAAACTGCTTTTGGATTAAAATCAAATTTGCTTCTTTTCATAAATATAAATTATTTATTAAATTGTTTTGCATTGGTATAGTTAATAATATTCTATTTTTAGTCCTTTATAGACAAATATATACATTAAATATTTAAATATTCTGTGAGAATATTTTCAAAATGCACTTTTTTATATACATAAAAAATTAATAATTATAAACATAACAAACATAAATTAACACAGGTTAATATGCAGACCACCTAGAAACTTTTTATTTATTTTCAACTTGTTAGCTATGCGTTTATTACCAATTTACATCAAATTTAATATGAATATGCTTGTTATTAGTTTCATAAACATAACACTCTACTTGTATTATCATTTCATCTCAACAAAATACATTGTCAAATAGTTGAATAAAAAAAAGTTTATTTATGTTTGTTAATTTGAATACTAATGATAATGGAGAAAGTTCTTCATTTATATTCTAATGAGTATTATAAATACGTTAACTTGATGTTCTAATAGACTAATATTGGTATACATATTTAAATAGTTTTTTTTTAGCTTAACTAAATCTCAAAACGTTTAAATTTTACTAATTATTTTGATATAATTTTTTTTAAAGAGGTTTTAATTAAAGCAGCAATTTTAGATTTTAAGATATATAATCAGAAAAATTCATTCACCATTAAATTTATCAAGTTTCTGAGTAATCATTACGATATGTCGTTTACATAAAATGTCAAATGTAACGATCGAGTGAAGAGTGAATAAGAGGAAAAATAAAAACCGTGGGACTGTGTAAAACAAAACATCGCAACGCAACGCAACGTAATACAAAAAGAAATGAAGAAGCATCATCATCATCACGTGCAAACAGGACGTATCTTGTTTGTTCAGCGACTAATTACAACAGGTGCACATGCTTATTACATCAAATAACTCGCGTATGTTCTGTAATAATTTTGAATTATAATCAAGGCACTAATGAAATTCATTAGTTTCGCTTCTTTTCTTTCTGTCTCTGTATTGGTTTCAATTGATAAAATACGAATAGAATATACACAGGGTGTGCATGGTTAACATAAACAACATAAAATTTTATATCGGCACGTCTGCTCAACTGGAAATGGTGCTCTCATAAACCGCCACATGCATGCCTCACAAATTGACTTCATGTGCAAGACAAGACCATAACTTTAGCCCACTTGCATATGCAGTAAATTTTATATGGAACATTAACCTAGCCAGGAATTTAAAATTCACATAAGTCCTTGTATGTGCTTACTTCGTACATCAAAATATAAGTTAATTAACTGACATTATTATCTTATTTATAACTTGTTTAATTTGGAGAAATTATTTCAATTTAATTGACGATAAAAATGTGCGCACATTAAATTGTTTATATTTGGATTTGGAAGGCTGGAGAATAAAATGTATTACATTGAATTACTCTGCAGATGCATATTTTAAAGTGAACCAGGTGCATTAATATTACATTTAAATACCTACAAAGTACGCAAATATTTAGCTGTATTTGAAATTGTAATATATAGATTATACGTATCAGATTTAATTATTGTAATGCTTTTATATAATTGAACTTTAATGGATCAAAATGTGATTACTTTTATAGAGTACGCTTAGCAGACAGAACATTTGACTTGGAAAGCGTTTTTTTTTTATAAAACTTTTTGTGATTACACAATGTTTGGTACAATTATCTCTGGAATACGTTTCGTTTTTTATATGTTATTTGTTTAAATAGGGATTTTTTTACGGTGTATAAGGTTTGAGTATAAAATGCATTTAATAATAATGGATAGTGCCCATGAGCATCAGAAAAATGTGAGCGAAAAGAAAACGTCGCTGAGACTGGTGTGAAAATCCCAATGTGTAATTGTTTAGAGCTCATAACTTGCGATCATTATCATTTGTGAGGCGGCTAGACTGCATTTTATTTTTCCCTTAGCGTTACATTACTTCGGATTTAATAGTTCTGCTACGCCCTTATAGCTTCCAATGGAAAACAATGTTTGATTATATTTTCTTTTTTGCTTATTCTACCATCTTGGTTTTTTTGCGAAAACGACTATTTTTTGTTTTTGTTTATACTAAACCATCTAATAAGAAATGTAAGTAATTGGTAACAATTTACTATACGTCGTCAACAGAAACAAAGACATTGGTAAGAGAGAAATATATAAACAAAAAAAAAAACTTTCTCTAGGAGAGAAGTTTTTAAAGTTCCATTTTTTACACTTACATTTACTAATTGTGGCATCAGCTATGTATTGTTTCTATCCAACTTCCATCACCATTACATATTGCAATATTAAAACGTACAATATGTTCATGTTTGTTGTAATTTAATGCTAATATAAAAGCTGAAAGAATTTCCATTCAACACACATAATTTATATGTCACATAAACAGAGAGACAAATTTTCTCTTTGTGATTTCTAATAAATTTCCATTGACTGTTTTTTTCTTTCCATACCCCCCAAAAAATGGTAATTTCCTAGCTAGTGTATGGAATGGACATTTCGACGCATTTTTTGAATATGTTTTTGGTACATCTGCAAACCAAATGTCACTGCGGTTCGGTAGTCACATACATGTTTATGAAACAGACGCGTCCCGTAGAAATATTTATTAATGCACAGGAACACAGATGGATTTATAACCGCTATTTTCATATTTAATAAAAAATTTATTCACATTTATCCTTAATTATCTAATATTAATTTTTTTTTCTTTTTTGCAGGTGAGTCTAACGAATCTCAATCGTACCATAAAACAATTTACACTAAAATTTTGGCTTGGTAAGTTTGGAATGATGTTATGATTGTTTGAAGTCTATTTTAAATTTTATAAAATAGGCAGCAACGTGATCTGTATAGAAAACTAGATCATATAAATGTAATGAAATTGTGTTCAAAAAGGAAGTGCATTTGTTATTCATAACGCATACATAAAATGAGCCATCCCATCAAATGCTGTAAAAGTCAGAACGAATGTTGAATATTGTTGAGAATATTCTATGTGATTATAATCATATTTTATTCACTCTCTATCTACAATAAATAATTTATTAAGTTTATGTATTTTTCAATCAACTAACGGCAAGATTGAGCTAACGATTTTCCAACAATAAACAAACAACAATGTAATTAATCTACTGAATTAAATGCATCTTATAATTAATTAATCAAGAACATAATTTCCAACCGAATAATATCTGCTTTAAAATTTAAATCTTATTGATTTTGTCTGTATAAATAGCGCTATTTCGAGAGGTTTTTAAATCAATATTTGAGTGCAAAAAAAAAGTTCAATTTGTTAATGAAATTTTTTTGGTATTCGACATGTGTCACTTGAAGTTGTTTAAAATAAAAGATCACGTAAAGGAATGAAAGATTTTCGTTCTTGTTGCGTCTAAAATTTGAGTTTTCTTCTTTTTTTGTGTTTCGGTCGTCTGTCGTTTGTCTGACTGATAAACTAGGGTGCAGTAGTGCAAAGGACAGGGAAGTGTTCAGCAAAGGGAAGGACATATAATAATGATAGATTATTTGGATAAACTAGTTTGATTTATGTGTGACAAAAATAAATTTTCAAAGGCAGTTAATAATAATTATATTTGATGTGATGTTTCTTAATTAGAAACGAAGATTATTTATTGTATGTTTTGGTTTAATATGTGATACGTGCAATGCAATAAAAGACATTGCACGTAAAAGGAGCGAACGTCTGGCAATAAAGTAGCGTCCGAAAAAATCGTGAGATTGGGAAATGTTTACGGCGGCCTGGAGGCGAGTTTCCTTTTCCGGTTGGCCATTCCGGGCGCGTCGGAGCCATCGGAGGGCCTCTACGTGCCAAACATTTATCTCTACTATCTCCGGAACTGTCACTTGTCTCATCTCTTACCACTTTCATCTTGGTTGCAATCAAAACGCTTAATGAACAATAAAAGACTCATTACTAAAAACCATTACACGAGAATGAAAATACCTGACGGCATCTGCAAAATATAAAAGTTTATTATCGATAATTTTATTAACATTCGACATTTTTTCGTAACATTTTCTTTAATCCTAAGTGCACTTTCTTACCAGCATAATTAAACCATATTATACACTTTAATTAACGTTGATCATGCTAAGTAAACTTCAAACTTTGCATTATACTCCTCACACAAAATTAAAATTAAACTTGAACATAAATAACATCAGAATAAATTTGTTTTGTGCGAACAATCAACAAATTTTTTTTACTAACTTTCTTAGACAGGAAACAAGGACTAAAACTCTTATTACGTTACAGTACACAAAATAAAATAGAAGTAAATATTTTTCTTATAAATAAAAAAATTCTTGTTAATAACAGAAATTTATAGAACTATAGTTTTTTTTTTATTTGCGGTGTCAGTGGCAATAAAAATCTATAAGTAACATTTTGTAACATAATTTTGTGAAGGGTTAAATTAAATCTATTGAATTTTTTATTGAACGCATTAAATGCAAACATGTTGTTTAATATTTAACGTCCACTAAAGTAAAATAAAAATATAAAGTTAGTTGGATGAGAATTATAAAAGTTTTATCTTTATATACAAAATATTTTTATTACACGACAATTATTTTTTAATTATCTTCCAATAAAGTTTTGTAACTTTAATTAAATATTAAACATAATAAAGAAGTTAGCAGATGTAACATATAAAAAAAGTTTTATATTGGCAAATTGTTTGTATTATTGTATGTATATATATTCTGTGTACAATAACGAAAGCAATTTATATAATTATCTAATTCAATCACGAAAAACGCTACTCATTTAATGTGAAAATTATCGATGTGTTCGCAAAATAAAGAAAAGTAATTTTCTTAAGCTAAATGATAAAACGCATACAAAATGAGTGTAGATTTCTTATCACAGGTTGCTTTTACACATTGTTAATGTATCCTTTCATCAGACGTTATCCTTTTTCGAACGAGCTAAGAATTCCTTAAACCATTTCAGTCGATTGTTTGCTGGTGCTGCTGCTTCTTTGTGAAAAAAAGACGTTTACGTGCCGAGTTTGTTATATAAGATTATTATTAGGTTCGTCCAGACAATAAAGACCTCTTTATATAAAAAATATTAAAATGTCATGTTTAAAATGCGCTGCTATAACCAATGTATCTCACATATAATAATCTCGGCACATACAAAACTAACAATAAAAATTGCAATGAAGATAAACTCATTCTCTGATTACAGAGAGAATTTAATTTTGCCAATATCATGCAGTTGTTTTTTACTGCGGTTAATAAAACGAAATGACATCCTGAATGGTAGTTTTGATTCAATTTCTTGACTAGTGTTTGTGCAATCTGTATAAGACATCAAGGAACTGAACCAATAAGGTTACAATTACACTTATCGTTTTAATGTGTCCCTAAGCTATAGAAAGCGAATTTCCGTTGCTTTTGTAGTGAAAAGTCTCTAACAGTGACTGCACCCTATCCCTCTACGGATCGTTTTGTTTCTGAAGATGCTAACGGCAATGTTTGAAAGACGCGCCAATTATGTGCAATCAGTGGCATGGCTCTTCACTTACAGAATATAAAATTTTCCAACGAAACCAACAAACAAAAAAGGAATTCTTTTATTTTATGAAGCTACTAATTTAACAACGTTTGCAGTAAATTCTCATTCAGTACATTAAAATCACACTCTTTGTCTGCAGTTGGAAAGGTAGTTGGCATTTTTATACGAGTCGGAATTGTAATTTATTTTAGCCGAGATGTAATAACTCTTTAATCACATTTTTATATTTCATTGTAGAAATTTCTTTGCTAGGGGCGTATGCGTTAGGGTTTGAAGGCTTTTTGTTAGACGTAGGACAGGTCTAATAAGAAGGGCGACTGGTTTGAAGGGGAGCCCAGAGGCTTTTAATCAAAGAGACAGGGCCTTTGGGCCATCGGTGCACTGTCACTAGCAATGTCAAATACCTAGACATTTGTACTGAATGATAATAATCTCCAAGACAGTTTTAAACCCAACACTAGTAGTTTCGCATGCATGAATTCATTCTCAAGAAATTATAGCAATTTATAACTTCTTCCTTCTTTACATTATGATTTTTATACGAAACTACGTGGGCTGATAAGTTAAATTAACTTGTGATATAAAGTATTCTCCATATTTTATTCTCAAGGAACGAGTTTCTGCGTATTCATAAGAAGCCGTTTCTCCTATAATAAAGATATATAGTTATAGTTTGTGTGCCTACAAGATATTTACATGTTAATGTGCACAAATAAAATAACAAATAAGCTCACATCCACCACAAACCGTTTCCCATTTATTAAAAATATTGTCTCATAAAACTAACACGCGATGCTTGGAACATTCCAACAACGGCATCAGCGAAAAAGGAAACAACATGATCCAGTTAACTCATAGACCTTGAAGAAATAAGTTGCTTTTTAAATAAATATCGTATTTTTTCATGGAAAGATAAATTTAAGCTGCGTAAACGTTCAATCTATGTTGAACACGCTTCTTGCTCTTCTTGCAGGCTGGTGTAAAAATGATATAAAGAAATATCATCTTAACGCTTTAAAATGTTAAAAAGAGACAAATTGTTGTTAATTTATGTTGCTGAAGTAACATTTTATCGTTAATCTAAAGCGGCTTAAATGAAATTTGTCGTAGTTTATGTGCGAGTTATTTAGCATGTTAGAAAAGTAAATATATATTTTTTTTGGGTTTGAGTATATAATATAATAGGATTGTGAGATGAGTGAGTTTCTGTCGAGTGTGACATGGTTATAACAGCTTTATTACCCTCATGTCCATGTCACTTTTGGCTTGATGGATTTGTCATTTTATCGAATGGGAAGGTTAAGTGTGCTTGTATTTCAAATTACTGCCCTTTCATCATGTACATATATAGTCTATAATAAATGTCTTCAAATTTAACAGCAAAATTTAAGTTGTAATCAATCTATGGTAAAGTCATTTTTATAGAAAATTAGATGAGGATATTTTATTAGTCCCGACAAATTCATTTTTCTATAATTTTTTTGTTTTGTTTCACTGTAACTCTGTTTAGATATGAAATATCTTATAAGAAATTGCTTCGGAGGGTTGTAGAAAATCAGGTTAATTTTCTTTCTCATCTTAAGACACGATCAATTTTGACACCCTCTCTTATTTAGACGAACGATGTATAGCAAAGTATAAAATATCGCCTAACTCAATTTGATAGATTTTCTTTGAGGCAATTTAACGACTCAGATCTCTGATGGTAATTGAAGAATAACATGTCAAAAGAGATGTTTACATTTCTTTTCTTCTATGTCCCTCTTTTCAATTTTCAATTAAATTTAATTGTATAAACACACATATTTTGATAACACAATCAATTCAGAAAAATCTTCAATTCTTGTTGATTTTTAATTAATTTTTCGGGCGAGATTTTTAGTTTTATCGACTCTATAAAGCATCTTAGTTAAATTTAAATAATTATACTTGCAAATATCGTACTCACAAAGGCAGATAATCCATCTTTTGTGGACTATTTATATGGATTTATTGCGTAAGCTCTGGAGACCAAAGCGAGAGAGTAAGTGGATTTCTCTTTTTGAAAAAAGACGGTCCACTTTAAATACCCATGGTTTTAAAAAGTAAAATAATTATATTCTGCATATTCGGAATAAAAAAAAAAGATATAAGCGTTAATTTTATAAATAAAGCCTAAGCTCTAATAATTTAATAAATAATTGTGTTTTAATTAAAAACGTAGGTGCAGATGTAGCCTAATAAAATATTCAACAATGAATTTATGAAGCGTATTGTTTTTCATGTGTGTATAGGATAAACAAATAAAAATTAATTTTAAAATGAAAGTTTGCTTTTTGTAAACGCAATTCTGAAAGCGATTATTTCAAATAAGTTTTCGCGTCGAACCCTCAAAATGAATTTGATCATGCATATTTAAGATTTACTACAAATAATTTACCCTCGAGCTTTTCGAACCTTTTCCAAAGTAACTTTGTTGAAATGGATGCATCGAACAGAATTAATAATCTTTAAACTTTTTGAAGATTTTCTATATTCCAGATAGATATAAATTCCTATATGAAACGTATTAATTTTATTACAAGTTGTCATACTTGTGCTATGTAATTAAGTAATAAAAATGAACAATAAGAAGTAGAAATAAAAGGGAAATCAAAAGCATTTAGACAATCTGTGCGCTTGTTGCTTTAATAAAGTGTATGTATGTGTGTGTGTGTGAGCGTGGGGTTGATCATTCAAGCAAATTTCTCAAGCATATTATAGCCATACGTGTCATAACTGGCATATGAAAAGGACATAATTGGATAATAAAGTAGTTGCGGAATTGCAGACAATGCAAGCGATTCGAGTAAGTATTAGCATTGTGTAGGGTAAACGATAGATGGAACCATAAATCGCGCGAACTGCACTCTTTACATTACTTCACAAGAACGAAGATAGTTGCTTATATAATTGAATTTAATACTGAATGAACCTTTTCCTTTGTGAATGGAAATATAATATCCTAAGGCTAGTTCTTTCATACGACCGCCAGACGATCACGAGACACCTGAGCTTCAATGAAGCCTTACGCTTTCCAACCCAAATATTAAAATGAAAAGATGCAGCTCCTTGACAAAGGAAATTGCATTATATTATTTTTATTATTATTATAATTAACATACACTAAAATTAATTTTATTTAATATTTAAAGGGGTTTTATTTCATTACATTGTTTGCACCTTAAATAAATGTTTATTTCAACACAGTATGGTAATAAATAATTATTTTTTTCAGGTGCTATTATGAAAATAAAACTTTTCATTTAATTAAGGTTGAAACAATAAAATATAATATTAATCAGTCATCAAGGGAGACCTAAAATAATAAATAAATTAAAAGTCATGGGTCACAATGCGTTGTTGATTTATTATATTCATTTAAATATGTAATTTCAACATCATTAACATATTATTTATATCCGCACGCCTTGCTTTTATTATTAATGGTACGGTTGGTTAGAATTTATTTTAATTGCAAACGGATTACGTGCAAATTTCAAATCATTTACGAAACACAATCCTATACTCAAATAGTTTTATTTTCATTTCCAGCTTAATTGCCATAATTTCTAAACTATTGTTTAGTTTCATATTATTTTCTATGAATAGAAGTTGGATGAATTATTTATTTATACATTTTTTGGATAAATTTTATGTTAACATTTACCTACATGGATAATATTTAAAATGTAAAGAATAAAATTATCTTTATTTATGTTTAGCTTCAATTTTTCTTTTGTTATCGTCGACTTTTATTTCTTTTTCATTTTTTTATTATATTCAGGTAAATGTACAAATATGACTGTCCAACTGTGCGTAATATAACCCTTTAAATAATTATTTGCGTTGTGTAACGAAATTTTCATTTCAAGTTTAATGAGAGGGGGTTTAAAGCTATGCTGCAGAACATTAAAATTAATAATCGTCCTTTTTTTTATCTTATTACATTTGTTCACATTCACAATACCTTTGAAGGCACGTTACAGGCATAAAATATCAAAGCATAAGTTGATATCTATATCGATTTCAAGTGGGTATAATTTATTGTTATCCCATTTTATAGAATCCCTCGTTTTCTTTATCAGACGCGACAGAAGGGTTTTCTTTTCTTATCGCTTTACTAGCACACGCTGTCGCACTTACAATTTAATCTTTTCTAACTTGCGAAAAATGCAGCTTCTCTTAAACGCTTTTTTTTTATTTTTGAAAGTGAAAAATCCGTTTCAATTAATGTTCATTTGCATTTCTATGAATTTCAAGTCGTTGACAAATAACTTTCAGAAATGAAGTTGTCATTGCAGCTGCAAGTTGTTCTACTTTCAAGTCAGTTAAGAAAAAAAGCTGCAGCTGCTTGAATTGTTTTGCCACAGGTATTGCAAATTAAACTTTCCGGTACAGTTTGGAATGAAAGAGCAAATGTTATTACTATTAGGAAACGACAATTTTATTGTTATACAAAACAGTTCGGATTCGACTGTAAATAAAACTAAAGGTTGTCACTGCAATTTCCTCAAGATTTTTTTATGTCGTTTTTATGTATGAGTGAATGCTTGCTTGCTTGCAATTCACGTCTACATCTTTCAATATAACCCATTCGTAGGAAATAGAAAGAAATTGGCATTTTTTTATATATCTAATGCAGAAAGAATAACTTTTACTATTTGCATATATCAAAATGCACAATATATTAAGTGGCAACCTGTTGAAGCGTACAACAGAAAAATGTACATATATACACACACACACACACTAACACACACACACAACAAAGCAAGGGTATATATCTGCAGTAGCTTTCGACATCTGTTCAGAAAATTTCTTTTTCTAGAAAAAATAGTTTTTCCAACCAAAATACATTCGAATCAAATTTATTTCCCTTCGTCTTTCCCTAAAAGCGAAGGAAAAAAGCGATAACGATAATTATTCGGTGCGTGCATTCCCTCGAGGATCAATCTGTAATGGCCTTCATTCACACCCGCACTATCCTGCGGTCTACTCTCCCGCCTCCAGTTTAATTTAACTAATATACAAATGGGCATGCTTTGATCACATCAATATATGCCACGTTAATAGCTTTAAGCGTTCACTTTACTTTTATAATGAGAAATTTTAGTTCATTATCAGCCAGTCTTTATAAATATTCATTAATAGTATAAAGTGATGAGACCTAATTGGAAATTATCCTTCTTCAAGTTAAAGTGTGTTATCCTTAATTCACTCTGTGATACTTGTACATGTACAATATTAACTATTTGGTTGATGATTCATTTCCCAGATCTAATATAAATGTATATTGGAATCGAAAAGGAATGAGCGATAGTCTGGATTGTTATTGAATCTTGTGAAGGACTGCAAGCTGATTAATGAAATGTGAGTGGCAAGATTGGGCGAAAGAGTGACTTTATCAAGAGCACGGAAAGTATAGCCCATCATCTAATGGATTTATACCATTACTTCTATCAGCGCAAAAGAAAAATATTAAATTATCCGTCTAAAAAATAATTAACTATGAGGTTTCGTGCTTGTTTCTAGTAATTAAATTGTTTGGTTTTTTCTGTGTCACTTTAAAGTCACGATATTCACATTTATAATGGATATTTTGTTATTTGAACCTATTTGTTAATTTAAATGAAACTATTTTTCACTGACACCGAATGAATTTATTTTCTCATTACATTGTGACAGTCTAATCTTAATGGATTAGTTAATTCTATGAAAAGAGTAAATGTACAGGTGTCAACTTATGGTCATTTTATTTATTATAGATCTGTTAATAGTTCAAAAGTTTGCTATCAGTTTGAAAGCTTCATCCTATATATATATATATAGATCTATATATAATTCTCCCCTTTATAGGGCAATGATTGAGCATTAGCATTTCTATTTATTATTACTAATCCCCAACTGTCTGAAGGAGTGCAGTCCTTGCAATTATCGGAACTAATGGATAGAAAAATCGGCTAAAAATGGGAAGCAAACAATTTTCGCTACAATGCATCTTATCTTTTGTTATTGCCATTATGGACAATGACCATTTGCACTTCGATGAACACTCAATTTACACTCTTTTCATGTGTTTCATAAACTTACGATTATTACAAAGCAATTTTTCAACTTTATTATGGACATTACGGCAATTTAAGAATTTCTTATTTAATTCAATGTGAAGCAGTAGTTTAGTTCAAGCAAGATAGGGAAAAGTTTATTGAGTTTTCTTATTTAACTATACCTAAAGGGCAACTAAGTTGTAATTTAATAAATATTGCAAGTAAAGTCAGGTGTCTAAGGTGAATTTGCGTAGACCACCTGTGATATTTCAATTAAACATCTCATAATGAACATGTGGATGTGGTTAGCACCTTTACCTACACCTGCTATTTCACCTCTACCCCATTTGTCTCTTTATAAATGTTCTACCCACATATTTATTTCAGATATTATATTTTTTATATTAAAAAGTCTACATACTATATAATTTTATTTGTTAATAAAATTTCATGTAAACATAGAATAGGTTATTTTTGAATTTATATTATTAAATTCTATAACCAATAAAATTAGTTAATTGATTTTGAAGTTAATTAAAAACTACAATAGTATTTTATGTGTTTTAGAATAAAATAGAATCAATTTGGTAGAAAAGTGTTCTTATCAAAATGTATTTGTCATGGAAGAAATTTTCGTTTTATTTTTAGTTGTTTGTTAGCAAATAGATGTATGCGAAAAATTCATTAATTCGTAATTCAAACTAGAGATGTCAGGTGCATCTTCAAATAATGCAATAAATTCATTTTATTGTTTGCATATAATGTTAGATCTTTAACTTTTATTTAGAGTTTTCTATAAAACGTTT